>PVKE010003284.1:0-73737 GCA_004027555.1 Craseonycteris thonglongyai
TTTTTAAATAGGACCAAATAGAAGTTTTAGAACTGATAAGACTCAGAAATAAAAATTCAGTGGATAGGCCTAATATCATGTTGGAGGCAACAGAAGAAAGGGCCAGTGAACTAGAAGACAAGTCAACATAAATTATTTAACTTAATACAAAGCAAAAAAGACTTTTAAAAATGAAAGTACTTCAGTGACACTTGTTATAATATCAAATCGTTTAATGTATGTGTAATTGAAATTTCAGAAGGGGAAGAGAGAATAGGGAGAACAAATATTTGGAAGACTATGGCTGAAAATATTCAAAACTTGACGAAACCATTAACTTATAAACTAAGGTGACCAGACATCCTGCTTTTGGCGGGACAGTCCCAATTTTTAACAATTTGTCCCGCGTCCCACGTCCCCCGGCGTTTTAAAGAAGTCCCGATTTTTGGAAAGAATGCACGACAAGCTAGGGAACGGCGGGAGATAGACCAAATTTTTAATCAAGAACCTCCCCCACCCCACCCCACCCTACCCCACCCCCCGGTCAATGGTGTCCCGCTTTACCAATGTTAAAATCTGGTCACCTTATTATAAACCCAAAAATCTCAGTAAGTTCCAGGGAACACACACACACACACACACTATAGTTAGACTGCTGAAATAAAGAGAAAAATCTTGAGGATCCAGATGAAAGAAAGTGACACACATACAAGGGACCAATGATATGCCACACAAATGACTTTTTATCAGAAGGAATGAGGTCAGAGATTATGGAATGATATGATGATGAAATGATAAATGCTATAATTCTACACCCAGTGAAATATATCCTTCTAAGAAATAAAGTAATGTAGATATCTTCAGTTAAATAAAGCTATGATAATTCTTCATCAGGAAATGTAAAGAAAAGTTACTCATATTGGAGAAAAATATCATCTTGGGTCTTCAACATGGAAAGAAGATACTAGAAATGGTAAATATGTGGGTAAACTAAAGGACTATTGTTTTTGTCCATCTATAATTTCTTTAAAAGATAACTGCCAACTGTTTTTGCCTGTTGTCTATATGGTATCATACAGAGCGTACACTCTAATCACATAGGTATTAGAAATTAACAACAAAACTTGCAGAAAATTTTCAAATAAAAGTTACGTACCGCACTTTTATGCTTACAAATTATAGACTTAAAAGTATTATAAAAGCCTAAAACTCTGGAATAAAATGTGGAAGATCTTTGTAATATTAGGACAAGCAAATAATTTTTAGTACACAAAAAGGACTAATCATAAAAAATTTTTATATTACGGTAATAATAAATTGGCCTTCATTAAATTATTGAAAGAAAACAATGAAAATGACTGGGAGAAAATATCCCCAATACATTTATCTACTAAAGGGCTTGCATCCAGAGAATACAAAGGATTTCTATAAATCTATAATAAAAGATATACAACCCAATATTAAAAGTAGGCAAAAAAAAATAGAATGGATGCTGTGCAAATGGCCAGTAAGCACATGCAGAGGTGAGCCACATAATTAGTAATTAGAAAAATACAAATTAAAACCACCACGAGATACCATCTCTCATGTACTAGGAAGCCTGCAATTACAAAGACCCGCCACACTGAATGTTGGTGGTGATGTGAAGCAACTGGAACTCTCATACTTTGCTGGTGGGAACAGACAAACCCTTTGGAAAGGGACTTGGCAATTACTTGTCAATTAAACACAGACTTACAGTATGACCTAGCAATATTTCTCCTAGGCATGTCCCTAAGAGAAACAAATACTAAAATGACTTGTACAAGTTCTTAACACTTTTGTTCATAACATTTCAAAATTGGAAATAGTCCAAATGGCCATTGATAGGTGAGTGCATAAACAAATTGTGGTACAATCACACAATTGATGACTGCTCATACAATCTGAGGATAGAAGCACACTCATACTATGCCCAAAGTGAAACAGGTAGAATAACTCTACAAATAGAGAGCAAGGTGTGGGGACACAGTGAGGTCAGAGGCTAGACCCTCCTCCCTGATTGCCATGTTAGACACTCCCTTCTGAGTGCCAGATAAGACCCTCCTCTCTGAGGATCAAGGGACACACAGGTCCCCTTCCAGCTCTGGGCTGCATGTTGGAAAAGCAAGAGGAGAGGAGAAGTCTTGGCAGCATCAAAAGCTTGAAACTCGTTGAGTTTACATTTTAAAACAGTAGAAACGGAGAAATCTTCAGCTAGTAAAAATAAGTGTTTTGTCGCTGCCCAAGGAGTGGGGCCTTGAGAGCAAGATAACTAAGATGCAAAGAAAAAGGGTGAAAGTTGTATTTTGAACATTTTGTGTATTTCTAGAGCTCTAAGTATGAGTGAGGGGCCGAGTGGGGAGTAGCCTGTGAGAAGAGGAAGGGACACAGTGGCCTGACACCTGAAGGACTACAGATTCAGGTTTGGGGTTCCTGTGCCCTCAGGGGCAGCCAGTCATGGTGCATGCTACAGCAGCCTTGCTGAGCTTCTGTGCAGCTTCCCCCAGAGAAAGAATTGTTTCCACATGGACTTGGTGCCAACTCTGAGGCACACATGTGCATTTTGTCAACTGTTAAACTTCATCGTTAAAATAAAATTTACTGATCTCATGAAATCCTAAAGGTGTTTAAGGGGTCACCCGCCTCCCACCCCCACTTCTGAGTCCATTGTTCCATGGTAGCTTGTGCTTTTGCTCTAGGCGCAAAGGCAGGGTGGTCTTTCCCTCCATCCTCTGTGCTCCCACCCCTAAGCGTGACCATCTTTGTGGCCCCAGGGGCTAAGGGGTTTTTTGTGTGTTTTTTTTAATCTCCAGAAATTTCTAGAAACAGCACTTGAGTGACCAAGCACCTCAGCTGGCTAGGGACTGTCCCAGTTTTAGTCCTGAAAGTCCCATGTTCCCTTGCCAATCAGTCAAGAGTTGTAGGTCAGGGGTTCTCTCTCCTGGCAGCTCAGCTGCCTCCTATTCTAGAACCTTCCACAGGAAAGGCTTCATGACATTGCCGCCTTGCCCACCTTGGCCTGTTCTCCAGGCTTTATCTTTGCTGTCACCCCCACCCCACCCAGTGCCTCCTTGGATTTCAGCTAATGACTCTCCATGCTTGGTACTTCCAGCCCAAGGGCACCCCAAAGGACCCAGAGTTTAAAAAGCCTTTTTAGCACCATTACCTGTCAATTTACACACCTGTTCATTCTGACGATAAAGAACACCTTTTATTTGCAGTGGTTATTTTTTTTAGAGCTACAGGAATGGATTAGTAATTGCTAAATGCTTAAAAATCACAGGGGAGCAATATTCCCTTTGCTGTTACACAGAGCCCTTGCACCCCAACAGAAGTCCAATGGGGGGTTTGAGTTCTGAGGTTTCCAGGGCACGTGAGTCCTGGGGGCACAGACTAGAGCTCTGGAATACAGAGGACAGTGGGCAGTGGTCACCGGGGGTTCATCTGTGAGGCGTGACTTCAGCTCCAAAGGGACACAACAGTCCACAAACAAGAGGATGGTTTGCATGGCAGCACCCATGCATTTATTTGTTCACTCATTCACTCATTCACTCATTCATTCATTCAGCAATATGCATGCGTGTTGAGGTACTTCAGACATGAGACACAAAAAATTCCTGCCAGTGTTGCCCGAGCCTCCGGCCTGCTACCGCTGAGCCACGGCCCGTTCTTGTGGCCTAAACGTCCTGCAAGGGCCACGCACGTTGCGGGTTCATGGGCATACACAGGGCTGCAGGGCAAGAAGACCATCTTGGGGCCCTTGGCTGGGTCTGAAGATTAAACTGATGGAGACAGATTAAGAGGAGAGACATACATGAGGTTAAGATTAGTTTTCCAGCACACAAAGCAAAGCCCTGTGTATTTGATACCAGGTTTGGGGACAGTGCCCAGCTGAGAAGGACAGGGACAGGTACGGGGAGCGTGGGAAGTGCCGTGGACCCAGGCAGCCAGTGAGGTTTCTTCTTGGTGCCCTTTGTCTTTGAAGATGAGGGCACCCCTGTTCTCCGGACGTAGGGAGGGCATTCTCGCCTGAGGGTTTATGGTGACCTATCTCAGGGAAGAGCGGGGAGGGCTAAGATCAAGGTAACCTTCCTGCTTCTGCTGTCATCTCAAACCCTTTCAGCGTAAAGTAGTCCATGTGCACAGGTGCCATATATTGGGGTAGTGTCTGGAACCGCTGCCAGGGCTGTGCCCATCATGCAAGAGCCCATTGCTGTACAACAGAGAACCAGGGGCAGACATCGGTGACACCAGCTCCAGCTGCCGTCGCCCAGGGCACCCTAGACATACCCATTGCCAGGGGCTAGGGCCGGAGGCCAGGACTGGTGACCAAGACGGTAATAGCCCGTCTGTAAGACGGCACTAAAGTGAATGCTCAAGTCCTCTTTTTATTCAGCTCAGCAGACAATCGTTGCATCACAGGCCTTGAGTGCAAGAAACAGAATCTGCATCTGTGAAACCCATGACCAAGAACTTCATGAGCAGAGAATGGCTGGTCCCTGAATCACAGTCACAGGAGCCTGGGTCACTGGATTTGGGAATGGGGTAGTGACTGAGGGGCTGTGGCAAATGGGCAGGAAGCAGGGATCATGTGGTTTAAGTCGCCATGTCAGTCCCTAAATCTCGGGCACCAGCGAGCTGATGACGGAGCTTGGTGGCAGGTTCGCCCTAGTTGCACCAGGAGGGAGAGGCAGAGTTAGCACCTGCAGGTTCTGTGTGGCACCTGGGTCCTCCCCTCCTCCAGATGTCACACAATGGAAGGAAGCACGGTCCTGGAAGAACTGGTGCTGCATAGATGGGACAGTGCTGGTGGCCCTACAGAGACTGCAGCTGTCCTGACAAGGTTTCAAGGCGCCTTCATCACTAGACATCTCCAAGCGCCACTGACGGACACGAGTGGCTCTGGGAGCTGAAGTAGCCAAGGGCACAGAGGGTCCCCAGGGCCACCCAAGAGAAGGACATTTTAACTTTTGCCCAGCAAAATCGATCTCAGGGTGTGGCCTCCAGAACTGTCAGGGGACACACTTGTGTTGTTTTAAGCCACCAGGGATGTTCCTGCAGCTGCAGGAAGAAGGAACCCTTTGCACGAGAAAAGCAGGAAGGTGTAGGGGGACCAGGGGCAGACAGGTCATATCCCAGGACCCCAGACCTGCCTCCTGCTGGTGTCTCTTCTCAGACGCCTCCCTGCACCAGAGGGTCCTCTGGGGGTCAGTGGAGCCTGGGACAGGCTGTGGTCCTCCGTTAGCTGAGTGGGCAGCTCTCCAGGCCAGGGGACCAAGCCATAGAAATGCACAGACAAACCAGGGGAAGACAGAGGGCTTCCTGCCAGGTGGCTGTGTTCCTCTCAATGTTTCCCAGCACAATGGGGTGTGAAGTGGAGGGGAGGCTTTAGCAGCTCCCTGTGGGGGAGGGCAATTTGGTCACAACTCCTATTCCCTGAAATGGCTTTCCCACTGACACAGAAAAAGTCCCGAAACCAAGCGGCCTCTATTGTTGGCTTCCTTGTGCTTTTTTGGTGACAACAGTAAAACTGTCCTTCATATGAAGTCTCAAGAGACATGAGAGGTTGACAATGACGAATGAGGAACAGATGTTTGTGGGCCTCCAGAGTGGCAGCTTCCTCCTCCACACGTGGGCTCTGGGACCAAGGAGGGTTCTTGTCCCACCTGGGAGGCCCTGCAGGCCAGGCCCTGCAGCCAGCACTGGGCTCCGAGGGCATGTGGGACCCACGGGCCAGGCTTCCCCTCATTGGCGGAGCACCAGTCTTGAGGATGAAGGGGAGCTCCCGAGTGAGGAGGGACTGGGACCAGCCCTGACTTCCCAGCCAGGGTCCTGCTCAGCTGCCAGAGTCCTCTGCCCTTCCAGGGCCACGAGGCGGGGAGAGGGGCCTCCACAGGGCATGCAGCCAGCTCAGCTGTGCTGTGCCTGTCACAGGCGCTCCCTTACTTACGACCTCACTCCGTTCCCCTGTCCCTAAGAGCCTCCTTAGACTACTTCATGGCATGGACAGGAGAGGGTAGGACAGGTGGGGGCTTATGGCCAAAGAAGCCTCTTCCCCCTGGGGCCCCTGCTCCCCATTTGCACCTGCCTCTCTACCAGGTTGCCCCAGTTTTCCTCTGGGCCTCAGGACAGTGTTCCCCAAGCTCCCGATGCTGGAAAGACTCATCCAGGGCTCTGGGGGCTGCAGAGCCCAGGTGGTGCCGTGCACACGGCCAGGCCGGCTCTCACAGTGGCCAGTACTGGGGTTTGGGGGCACCCCACGGGGAGCCCCACACTCCACGCTGGACTTGGTTGCCCACCTCTCTTTCTCCTCCACACTCACAACATCACCACGCTCTTTTAGGAACCTCTGAGCCCTACCGTGTGCCAGCTCCTAGATGCCAGCTGTTACCAGGCAGGCTCTGAGTGTGGCTCCCCGGGACCCAGGAGTTCCCAGCCTCTGGGCACCTCGGTTTCCTCATCCTCAAGTGGTGAGATGTTTCCTGTGGAGCTGCTTGTGAGGATTAAAGGACACAGGGCCTGTCAACCGCCCAGCGCAGGGCTGACACACTGGAGTACAGTTATGGCCAAGGAAGAGCGGCTTCGAGGCCGAGCCCCTGGCCTGAGGCTGGACCCCAGGTGGCCGGTGGTCTGCACACAAGCACGCAGTGCCCCAGAGCCCGCAGCCTCCCGAACCCGCTGGCCCTCATGGGCTCACAGCCTCGTGCCCGTGTCTTGCAGTCCACACTGCCGACACCGAGGGGCAGCTGCTGGGCACAGCACCCTCAGAGCTCAGAGCAGGGGGCAAGGGGCAGGGGGCAGGGGGCAGGGGGCGGCAGGGCCCAGTGCTTGAGAAGCACTTCCTGAGCTGCACAGTCCTTACCACAGAATGAGTCAAGGTCCCTTTCAAGTGGCTTGCTGCGCCTCCCTCCCTCTGATCTGCACAGACTCCCGGGATGGCCTGCAGCAGCCTCTCCCCAGTAGCCCCCTTCCCCCCTCCCCCTACAGCGCCCCACAGGGCAGGATCTGCTGTCCCCGGTTTACAAGTGAGGACACGGAAGCGCAAAGAGGTCTGGAGAGTTGCTTTGGGTCACACAGCCAGTCAGTGTCAGGCTTGAGATGTGAATTGGCACCTGTCTGGCTCTCCACCCTGACCCGCTATGGGAGGTGAGGCCATGTGCACCCCCCACCCACCCCTGCACACACACCCTCCCCCACCCCCGGCCTGACAAGCTGAGTCCTGGATGCTTGTCTGGGCCTGTTGGCAAGTTGGGGCCGGGGAGGCGAGACTGTGGGGCTGGAAGGATTAGAACCCATTTGTCACATCCCAGGAGGGAATGGGGCTGTGCTCTCTAGGCATGACATGCAATGGCCCACTGATAGGGTAGGGTTCCCCGTGGAACGATTCCCAAGAAGAGAGGGATCACAGTGCCCTCAAAGGGCCTCATCTCAAAGACCAAGCTTCCCTGGGTGAGAGAGACACCCCCAAAGGCGGGAGGCTGGCAGGGGGAGGAGCTCTGTGGGGCGCCCCCCTCAGGGCCTTTGAGTCCCTGGGCTAGAAGGAGGAATTCTCAGTGGGACTCCAGAAACCAGAGCGAACAGGAGGCAGGTGCATTCTGAAACACAAACACGGCACATCAAAACCAGCCCTGCCAAAGGGGTCGCCTTGTGCGGGAGGTGACTTGGTGCCTTTGCTCTGTCACTGTTGTTTTGGTTTGGTTCAGTCATCACAACTAGGAAACTCAGAGGGCCACAAAAATCAAAAAGGAGAACTAAACAAGGTGATGGTGACAGTTCACCAAATCTGACAGCATTTTCAAGGGACTCTCCCATCTTGTTGAAATGGAACTGAGTCTGTGCCCAGAGGCCTCACATCTTTCTTCCTGACACTGTCTTTTTCTTAAAAAGTAACCTTCAATGACAGAAAGCATGCACAGCCTCCCTGTAGAATATTACAACATGGTAAGTCAGGGCTCAAGAACCCCTGGCCACCATCCGCCTGGTGGAGGGTCCCCCTGCTCTCCCCTCTCCCAACCAGGGGCCACTGCTCTGCTTGCTGGGGGGGGTCTTCACAGACTGAGCTTCTTTTTTTAAGATTTATTTTATTGTCTGGAGAGAAGGTGAGAGAGAGAGAGAAGAGAGGAGGGCTTAGAGCAACTTCCATAGTTGTATATCATTAGTTGTGACATGGTTTGTGTGGGGCCACATGGGGCAGGACCTGAACCAGGGGCCTCCCACATGGGAAGTGAGAACCTTTGCTGTCATCCCAACGGTTACCAGTGGTGCCACAGTTCAGCGTACAGGTTTGCACGTGCCGGGGCTGGGAATCGAACCCCGGGCCTTGCGATTGTGAGGCCAGTGCTCACCCGCTGAGCTATTCCGGCACCCCTTGAGTAGAGCTTTTTGGGCTTTCCATTATCTACTGCTTAATTTTTTCAAGTGGGCTCAGTGCTGGAGGCTAAAGCATATATTTAAAGAAGGGTGTCCAGCCAGAAAAACCTCAAACAATGCCCCTTGCCTCTCTCCTCAGAAGGACCCAGAAAAGTCTGAGTAACCCCCAGACTCTTCCTCCACGTGGGACCTCAGCCTCCCGAGGAGCTCTTGGGCCCTTGTCCACTAGCCCCAGGCCCCAAATCCCTGCTGGCCTGCGGCAGCGTCTCACCTTGGCAGTAGCCAGGTCGCCTCACAGTCCACAGTCTTGCACAAAACTGCTCTCACCAGATGGCTTTCCCACGATCGCGGCACCGCTGTGTCTCCAAGTCCTTCCTTCTCACCACGGCCTCTGGAGGGGCTGGCCTTCCAGCATGAATGTTCTGTCCCTGTGCTCCCTCCTGCCAGAGTCCTACATCTGCATCCTCTCCTGCCTCAAGCTTCGTGGAGCTCTGGGCCCACGCTCTTCCTGGACGGGGGCTGTCTATCCAGCCTCTCAAACCAGGAGCCCAAGGGGATGGACATGTGAGCTTTGGGGACATTCTAGGAGACCCAAAATACTAGACCTTCAAACAACAGGTTGTAGAAGCAAAAGAAGCGAGGCACCAGCCTCCAACCCCACTCTGTCTTCCCCACGTCTTCCAGGCTGAGCATATTCATGCTGAGTGGTGAATAGACCCCTAAGGCCTAGGGCCCACAGTGCAGCTCTGAGGATGAAGGGGACTATTTCCTGAGTGGTAGCAACTGAGGCAGGTACCCTAATGTGAGAACAGGTGGGAAAGAGGTAGAAAATCAGACAGTATGACAAAGGTCAGGACCTGGGATCTGGAGCAGTCTTCCCAAAGAACACTCTGGACATAGGCTGCACACAAAGTGTTCATCAGCACATTAAAGGCCCTGAGAAGTCCTGTAGTAGAGCAAACAGTTCAACTATCAAGTCCACATTTCCCCAGACTGACTTGTCCAGAGAACTTTCTGGGGAAATGCTTATTGCTGCCTCCCTGTGGGTCACTTGCTGACATCTGCTGGCCCAGCCTCGAGAGCTCTGGCTCCGTCTTGCCTCTGATGGGTTAGACAGATCCAATGTCTAAAATCCTAGGGTGCTGATAACACTTTTAATGATGGCGTGGCTTTAAAACTATGGGGTCTCAAACTATGGCCTGTGGACCAAATCTGGCCCTCTGCCTATCTTTGTAAATAAAGTTTTATTGGGCTATAGCCACTCTTATTCCTTTCCAGATCATCCATGACCACTTCTGAGTCACAATGGTAGGTAGAATGGAATTGTGGAGACAGAGGCCATGTGGTCTGCAATGCCTAAAGTATTCAGTATCGGGCCCTTTAGAAGAAGAACGTGTTAAACCTTGATTTAAAAGAAAACCAGAACTCACTGGAAACACTAACCCCATCAAGCCTCAATATCACGGAAAATTAGATTCCAAACGCCTGTAATTTGGACCAATAATAGAAGTAATAGAAGTTTGTTGTGTTCAGTGGTTGATATTAGTGAACTACACAAAGCTCAAGTGTGAAAAAGGGCGTGTGCATGTGCACACATACGTGTCTGTGAATGAAATTGATGAGAGTAATGGACAGGGCGGGAGAGAAGTCTTGCTGCTTAAGGATATTAAACTTGGAGTCAGAGCAGGGCTGTTTCCAGCTCCATTACTGGGTGGGGTTGTGTGGTCAGGGGCCTGGCTATGTGTGCAGGGCCCTCTGCCCTCTCCCTGGGGCCTCCACATTGCTGGTTATGTGTACCCAGCCCAGGATAAGTACACAAGGGTGACTTATGTGTACCCTTGAGCTGTTCACAGGAACCCTAATAACATAGGGGTTGGTGGAGGAGGGAAGCAGGCAGTATCTGAGCAAGACAAAGCACCTGTCCTTTCCTGAATGGATGTTAAGGTGCTAAGCTGGGTCACTTGCATGTGACCTGCAACCATTCACAAAGGCCAAGTGCCGGCCTTGATGATCTACAACCATGAATAAAGCGCATGGCTGGTGGCCAGAAAGCAGGTGGCCCTGCAAGTGTAGCCCACAGACTTAGGACGGCCCTGGGCAAATGCCAAGGTGTGCAAGACTTTGACGCTGGAATTCACGATGGGACATCCAGGTTCTGGGGCAAAGCTGAGCAGCCCCACTGGTCGTAGTGAGGTTGGCTTGCAGAGACCGGTGTTCACCTGTTCTGTCTGTCAGTTTTTATTGCACTCGGTCGTCTTGTATAGTTTATGGGGAAAATTGCTGAGGTGGTTACTAAGCCGCAGGGAAAAGAGGAAGGAGTGTGGAGCCCAGCACCACTGAGGTTAGCAGACCTCAGTGCTGTTCACGTTTGGGGTGTTACACCCTCCAGCTGGCATTGTAGCGGGAGGTCACTGGAGTCCATGCGGCCTGTCCCTCTGCAGTAGATTTATGATGCTTGCTCCACTATGGATGGAAACTTTTAGGATCTGGAGACTGCCCCTCCCTCCTTTCTAAATGCAGTGATCCAGTTCCTGCTTTGGGGTGAGTGTACAGAGCAGATTCTGTGCTTGACCTTCACCTTTCTCAGTTCAATCAAAGGAGGGTTGGAAGGAGCCGCCTGTGAGTCAGGGGTGATTATCTGCCTGGATGGTCTATGGAGTTCCACCTACACAGGCCCTGGCATTGAGTCTGGAACGTCAGGTCACTGGGCTGCCCCACAGAATCTCAGAATTCCAGCGAAAGCCCCCAGGTTCCATGACAGCCGAGGGCTTGCTGTCAGGGGACTTGTGGGGACACTTCTTGGAGCTGATTGTTGATGAGTTCAGAAAAGTGAGGCCTCTGGTGTCCCAAGCTGATGCACCTCCTTTCTGCGATGACGCCAGAGCAGTGGAGAGCCACCTCCTTCCACGTGCGTCCAGGCAGATGCTGCCTCCGGGTCTCACAGGGTGGGGGGAGTGCCAGCCGCTCAGAAGGGCACCCCCTTTCCAGAGAGGGGCTCCTTGATGATGCCGCACAGGGAGCACCCACCCTGTACCTGGATGAGGAGGCAATGGAGTGGCTGACCTGAAGGCTGTTGAGTGGTGCAGGGGAAGGGCAGCCCGGTGAGGCAGGCCTGGAGGGCTGGGGACAGATAGGGCACAATAACACCAACCAGAATGGGCTGTTTCACAAACGACGTTCACCTTTTTAAACAACTTCGTAAACAAAGCCACTTTGAGCACCAGCGTTGCCACTTCCTAACTGGGTCGTTTGGGGCAAGTCACTTGATTACTCTGAGTCTCCATTTGTCTGCCGAGATGAAGCTATTATTTTCTATAAATATCAGACTGCTGCCTTAATTTGATGGAAAGATGCATTTTTCCTTGAACATAGTGGGGAATCAGAGATTGTGTTTTGTGTCAAAGTCACACAGGCTGACATAAATCACGCTAACCATCCTTCTACGTATCCAGGGGTCGGGGGGATCTAAAAGACAACCTCGTGTGCTCCTCTCAGAGGATTTCAAAGTCCCGCCTAAAGTGAGCACTACTGTTTCACAGCTTTTTCTCTAACAGCGTCTCCAGCTTCCGAGGACTTGTGTGTTTGCTTGTTTTGTTATTTAAGCCTGTGGGCTGCAGCTGACTTAAACCACTGCCCCCTCTCCCAGCAAACATGGGATTTCCCTGTTTGACATAAATACAAGAAGCGCAATGTTAGACTCAAAGAAATAGCTCTCCACTTGCTACCCTGGGGGAGCCCTTCCCTAACAGAGGAGAGCGGGCGGAGTTTCCTGGGGGACAAGCATGTGATGATGGATTATGGGAAAGAGTTACTTAACAATGGAAGGAGTACTGTCCCACCCACCCGACTCACAATGGGCATCGCCGCAGCATCCATACCAGCGTTTGTGTAATTTTGCAAAGAACTTTCAAAATAGGAACACACGCATATGTGCACAGGGGAGCTGTATTCACTAGCCGGACAGTCTTTGCTTTAAAAACTCCTGTGTCGTTATCTGGCTGGAGAACCATCGGCCTGGTCACACAAGGAGCTGGGGGAGGGCTGGCCCTGTGGACACCAGACTCAGCCAACAAGAGCAGTGGCACAAGGTGCACCCCCCACAGAGGGACCCTGTCAAGACTAAAGTGCGCAATTTTCCAATTTAAATTGCGTGAAATGAATGAAGGACCAGAAAAAGACAGCACTACCCACAAGCAACTGCATTCCTAAATAACCTGTGATGGACAGCGCCTTACGAACGCATCCCCAGCCTTACCAGCCTCAGCAAACTCTGTGCCCACGGGTGCTGCCTTCAGCTGGGAAGGATCCAGGAGGGAAATGAATGAAACTCCCATTCTTCAGTAGTTACCTGACATCTCACCTTGTTTGCTTTGGGAGAGACACTGTTTTCAGAGCTAGTGGAAGGTGTGGGGCAATTTGCTGCCAGGCCAGCTTGGGCCTCCTGGAACTAACTTGCCCGTAAATGCAAAGGCTACAGGACCTGGAACCATGTTTTCTGCAGAGCAGATGTGTATGTACATGTGTGTGTACGTGTGTGTGTATGTGTGGCATTTAAAGAAGTGATGTGCCTGGAGAACAGGAAGGGGCTGCTTTACAAGCAGAGTTAACATATCATCAGGAGCACAGCTACACATGTGGGTTTTAGCCAATTCTTTAATTTATTCAGAGAAGTGGAGAAGGAGACCAGGATGGGGCAGGCGAGCTGCATTTTTTTGGTTAGTCTCATCCCATCTTTAGGAATGGTGGGACGTGTGCTTCATCTCTCCTCCTTCTCTTCTTACTCCTTCTAAGAAGGCAGGGAGAACTGTCCTAGAAGTCCTAACACCACTGCCCTACATCTTCGATAACGTTTTTATTTTTTTAAGATTTACTTTTATTGTTTTTGAAGAGAGAGAGAAAGAGCCAGAGAGAGACAGAGACAGAGAAGGGGGAGGGCCCAGAGCAGTCTCCATTGTTGTACATTAGTTTTCTACATAGTTTCATTCCACAGGTGGGCGAGGGACCCCGCAGGGCAGGAACTGGGTCAGGGAGCCTCCCCCATGGGAGGCACATCCCTATGAGCTGGGGACCTCCTACATGGGAAGCACACCTAGGGTGGGAGCCGAACTGGGGGCCCTACTGGGGGCCTCCCACATGGAAAGCTTGCCACAGTGAAAACCAAACTTGGGGCTCACCCCAGTTCAGCATATGGGTCCGCATAGACTGGGCCCAGGATTCGATCCTTGGACCCCAGGGCTGCAAGATGAGTGCTCAACACACTGAGCCATCCCAGCTTCCCTAAGACTGCAAATATTTGTTCTCCGTGTCCTCAGTTTACTTTCCAGTGGGAGCATTCTTTGAAAGAGATTTCCCCAGCATTCAGCTGAAAAGACACAGTGTTGTCCATGTACATAGTGAGGACAGGGAGCACTATTCTGAGACTAGGGTCACTGTCAGGCTTAGGGACCCTGATGGACCAACCCCACCATGGTGCTGATTAAAGTTTATCAGAACTCGGCATAGAGAAAGCTTTTTTTCTCCCTCTGACCATTTCGAAGAGAGTTACAGCTCCTGTGTTTTGACACCTCCATGAGGCTGGAAGGCCTGAAAGTCACATCTTCACTTAACAGTTCAGGAAATGACAGGGCAGAGGCTTGATGGCACTTTCAGGTGAAAAGCTCGTGCGAGAGCTTTTCCTTGTCTGGGTTGGTTCCCTGTCACTGTGCTCGTTTATCACAAAACAGGCTTGCACAATCCATTGGCAGGGACGGTGTTTGCAAACACAGACACTTCTGTCAGCCACCTGCCTGGAGAAAGAGCCGTAGCACCTGGGATGTGACAAGCGTGTCCTAAGGCTCATGCTTGGCAGCCAGGACTTCAGACATCCTCCTTCCTTCCGCCACAATGTCTCAGACGTGACAATGGATGGAAGTGCTGAGCAGAGGACCAGAGCCCAGGAATGGCCTGTGGAAGCTTCTGTTAGAAACAACACATTGGAGTTTGGATTGGCTGTTTTTCTTGTTTCAGAAACCTTCCACAGAATGGCTTTCCTCTCTTTAGTGTCCTCATAAGTTTTACTATTTTTTGAACGGGTGTATTTACACATTTTAAAGTTATTGTTTTACTTTTTGGTAAATTAAAATAAAGCAATTTTGGGGTGGCCAAGTGTCTCCCGAGGTAGATAAGAGTAAAGAAACAGCAGAACAAGAGTGTTAATGCTGCACAAGACTGACAATTAGCTAATAAAAATTGTGGGTTTTTTTCCTATTTCCTTAAAAGTCAGTTCTCAGAAAAACAATTCATTTACCGTTGGTGCCCTGTTTACCAGCAAGGTTAAAAGTTCAGGAAAAGAAAGACATGAAAATATTTACTTTAAAGCAAATCAGTGTTCCTATACCATGTCTGGCTCTCGGATTCCAGACCCGGCCCTTGTCACACTTGTCACAGCAGAGGAAGCCGGGCTCAGGCTGGGGCCCTGCAGCCCGCCACCTCTCCCTCCCTCCACGATTTTTTCCTGAGATGGCTGTCTCTGCCGCCCCTGCTTTCTAGATCTCTCTTCTTTGTGATATTTTACATTTTATGGCTTAGACTATCGGAGTGTTTTTACTGATGGCATGTTTCTACCACTTCTTGATACATTTATTTTTTTTTTAAACCCTCTATTTTTATGACTTAAGATGGTAATGATGAGTGTTGCCATTAGTTGGACCTGCTCTTTGTGCCACGTGCCATGCGTTTCTGTCAATGCCCTGTGCCGTGGGGTCCAAGTTATCCCCGCGGATGGACTTGGACACTGAGGCCACGAAGGAGCCATCCACTGCGGGCGACCCGCAGACCAGAACGGCATGCCTGGTCGAGTCCAGTCCAGTCTCCATCGCTCCAACTCCAGCCCTGGCCGCATCTTCAGACATCTTTCCTGGGTCAGCGAACGGCGATGGCCCTTAGCTGACATGTGTGCTGCTCTTCCTGAGGGAATGGTGGGCGAGGGTGGTACAGGCAGTGGGCAGGTGGCCACCCTCGCCCGGCCTTGGGGGCCTGGTGCCTGTGAAGTCTGTCCAGGAGAAAGCATGACTGGAGATGCCAGCAGGAGACATGGGCACAGGACATGTAACCTGGAGCCACTAGCGCTCCTGCAGTGCCCCTATGTTGGATGGCAGAGCACAAGCAAGGGACCTCTGTTCAGGTGATTGCGCCCTGGGCACATCCTTCCCGAGGACCTACTGTGTGCCAGTCACTAGATGGGCATAAGCAACGTAGCCAGTCCCGTCTTCAAGCGCTCTAGCAGGTAGCTTGGGTGCCCTGCCCCCCGTGGTGCCATACGGAGCTCTGCTTGGGTCTGAAGAGAGCCTGTGATCGGCCCAAGGACACATACATCTCTCCTCTCTCACATGCTTTGGAAGCACCCCCTCAACTCACTGTACATGCTCACACATATGTAAATGCCACAAAGCCACACACACCTCACACATGAATACACACCCCCCACATACATGCACCCACAACCCACACACATGTACACACCCCGCATGTACACACATCTCACACAAGTACACACATGCACACAAATATACATACCAGACACCCTCATAGGTGCACGCACATCACAAACACCCACACACCTACACACACACCACATGTACAAATGCACACACACACCATACAAAAACATGCATAATGCCATAGACACCCACACATGTGCACATATGGGACCCACATGAGTGTCACATGCGTGCACACATGCCAGCACATGTATCTACATAGCACATGCATCACACAAAACACAGATACCACATACACGAACACACATATCACATATATGCCTATACCCCACAGACACCCACATACAATACCCACCCACAGGCTGGCACATACACCACATGGATGTACACACATGTAGTCCAGCCTCTCCCACACACCTCCACACCCATTCCACATATGCACACCACATAGACATCCATACTCAGCCACACACCAAGCACACATATACACACTTCACTCACCTACATCCACACCACACACGTGCCACATCCACATCCAAGCAGAAACCATATACACTTGTGCTGTAGGCCCCACAATCATATCCACCCATACCCAACATACACCACACACATCACACACGCACTCATCATCCCCACACCGCTTAGTGACCACATGTGCATGCACACGTGTGTATACATGCACTCATCATCCCCACACCGCTTAGTGACCACATGTGTGTGCACACGTATGCATACACACGCACTCATCATCCCCACACCGCTTAGCGACCACACATGTATATACACACATGTACATGATGCACACATGCACCCCACACTGCTTAGTGGCCATGTGTGTACACACATGCACACATGCATCCCCCTGTTGCTGGTTCTGCCGTTCTGGGGCCAGCCTGCCAGAACTGCGGGTGAACAACGCACACCCTTTCTTCTTAGAGATGACAGCTGTGAAGGACTGTCTGCAAGCAACTTCTTGGGGACATAAAATAGACATATGTGACCTAACAACAGGGGACCATTTAATTTATTGTCCAAACTGGGATGTGTCTGAGAATGAACGGTACAGTTGAAAGAAATTAATGGACGTTAGTTGATTCCCAGTAGCCATAAATGGGACTGTCCCAGGTAGACCAGGGACATGGTCCCCTCATCTGAAGGGACCAGGGGACAGTGTTAGAGTTGAGTTTTGCTGTCTCCAGAGGCTCCAAAGATAAAATAATGAAGTAAGAATTGATGAGGGCTGTGGCAGAACATTCAAGCTGTAAACACCCACAAACTGGACTGATCTATTTCCCTCACTTGGCTTTTCCTGCTCAAAGGGCAGCAACGGCCCTTGTCCCAGAGTCATTGTCCTCATAGTTTCCTAGCCCTCCCCCTTCTCATGTTACTGGTCCTCTGTTACTGAGGGGTGAAGGCCGGCCTGGGCCTCAGAGCCTCTAACTGCTCCCCCTGCCCCCTGACTAGCTCCCCAGAATAAAGATTGACCCCGTTTTACCAATGCCTATTCCCACGGGTGAGAGGCAGGCACACACAGTGCTCTGGAGGGACCCAGAGAGAGCCAGCAGCTGAGCTGGCCTGGGTCTTGTTGACATGCAGGTTCCCAGGCCTCGGCCTTTCTGGCCGCACTGTGAGGAGCAGCAGGCGGTTTTCAGAGAACTGAGTCTGTCCTCAGTCTGCGCCTCTAGCAGGGCCCCTCATGGGAATCTGGCGGGGGCAGGGCCTGCCTGGCTGTAGAGGGCAGGTGGCCGCTGCCCCTGCTGCAGCAAGAGGGGGCCAAGCAGGGTGGTCATTGGGCCTCTGGTCACCTGTTTTCACTGTGCTGTGGTGTCTTTCTTCCCACTGCCCTCGCCACTCACAGCCATTCTGTGGGAAAGGCCACTTGCCTTTGCATATTTATAAAGCACGAAGCAGCAGCATGATGGAGAGTCAGGGAAGCCAGTGCTACTTCTGAGAGCGGGGCAGATTAAAGTTCAGTTTTCTTAACTGAAACAGAAGGATGATGACCCCACTCCTGGGGCCTGCTGTGAGGACTGGAAATGATGTAATGACCCCTCAGTCCTGGGTGGCCATCAGGGTCACTCTGAAGGCGCTAGCCCCCCTCCCTGGGCAGTCCCTGAGCATGCAGCACCTGTGCACCTGGGGAGGAGGCCAGCCACTGGGCGAAGGAAGAGCCACAGGGACTCAGGGTGGCTTTTGAGTTCCTGCCAAGTCATGTAGAAAGAGAATAGACCTGTTATTACAGAAGTCAGAGCGTTCCGCACAGGTCAACCTACACGGGGTAACCCACATTTCAGATATGGAGACACCTGGGAGTTCAGACCAGGTGTTCCCCAAGTTCACTACCTCCCACTGGATCAAAGCCAAGTTGACCCCAAAACACTGAGTATTAACAAGAAAGGTTGACGTCTAGAAAGTCAACTGGAGCCATTTGTCCGAAAGCATCAGCACAGGAAAGCGTGTGGCCAGTTGCCTAGACCGTGAAACCCTGGCTGCTTTTGATAACGGAGTCACAGAAGCCAGCCTGGGGCCTCCTGTGAGTGAAGCCAGGTCCACTGTGTTGTACGGGGCATTCATTTCTGGCCAGACGCTCACACAGGAAGCAAATAGACGGTGCCCTCTAAGCTCATCTCGCCAGAGTTGTGCCTCTTGCTGGCGTCTCTGCGGCCAAGGAGACTTGTGGACCGAACAGCATGAGGAGGGAGCTGCCAGCAGCCCAAGTGGCGAGCTCATGTGTGACCTCCTCAGCCTGGAACATGCAGGAGCCGCCACTTGACCCTGTTCTAGCTGTGCTGGAAGCGTGTGAGGACGTAACCACAGAGCAGCCTGTAAATGTCTTCCAGGCACTGGAGTGAAAGGGGGAGGGTTTGGAAGGCTGGAATTGGAGACGAACGCCCCTATTTTCCAACACAATGGACCCTAGCAGCTACAGAAGTGCACACTCAGTCCGGCTTCCGGGCAAAGCCAAAGGAGGCATCGACAGGCTCGCAGCCTTGGGGACGAAAGTGGTGGTCTCAGGCGACGAGAGTTCTCTGAGAGAAAGTCATTCCATGCTAACCTCATTTCCTGTTTTGACGAGCTTCACCAGAACAGTCGATTAGGGGAATGCCCCAGAAAGTGTGTCTTGTTTTCAGTAAGCATCTGAAAACCTCTCGCTGTGTCCTCTGTACATAAGACACACAGATGGGCAAGGGATGGTGTGACCAGGAATGTTCACAGTTGGTAGGACAGCCATTCCTAATGGGGCACCTCCTTAGCACCATGTCAGCCTTGCGGCCTCTGTGCCCACTGCAGCTGTGGGGACAGACAGGCTGGCCGGGCCCCCCGTGAGGTCTCAGGTGGACAGACTCTGCAGTGTTTCCTCCCCACGGGCAGATCTGCTTTGAAATGCTTCTTGGCAGTTCCACACTTAGCGAAGGCTGAGGGCTTCAAGGTGACAGTGTCTGTCTGTGGCTGGCGTGCGCCAGTTATGTTATTTGAATGTTTCCATGGAGAGCCACAAGGCCCTGTCCCATGTCCTGCCCACTCACCACGTTGAAAATAAACCGGAGGAAGAGACACGGAAGGAGTCTTTATCAAAGTTGCAAATCTCACAGCCCTCTGAGGAGAAAGCAGACTCAGAGTAGGTGCATGCTAGAGAGCTGGGATGCGCAAGGCAGAGCGAGTGGGAATGCCTGTGGGAGGACACAGTTCAGGTCCCCTTGGTTCTAGTCAGGCTCCACGTGCCCGAGTGCAGCCAGAGATGACAAGACAGCGAACGCTTCAGTATCTTCACCGCTCCTTTTTAATAGTAGACTTTTCCATAACATGGAGCGCTTTCTAGGGCTGTGAGAGCGACACTAAAAATCCCTTCCCTCCTTAGTGATGGACTGGTTGAGAGGACAAAATAAGTCAGAGGGGGTAAAGTGCTTTGAGAAAGGGAAAGCTCTGAAATTCAAAATAGTATTATTTGTTGCAAGGTGCTTTCCCTCCAAAGAAAGAAAAAGGTCTGTGAGCGATAAGTAGAAAATGATTCAGCTTAAGCTTCTGTTTCTCCAGCTTTAACCCCAAAGTGGTTAAGTTTGCTGAGTGGCCTCAGTGAACACGCCTCAAAACCCTGGCCCCCTCTCGCTCCAAGCCCCTCCTCTGCAGTCCGCTTTTCCAGTTCTTCTCGGAAGGTCTGCTTCCCACTGTCCTCAATTCCAGGGTTACTGTAATTCAGTCATCACCCAGCAAGCTCCGCTCCCCGGGCTGGGTCTGCCAAGGTGGGCACAGAGCGCTCAGCCAGTGTGAATGCCAGACGACTTGGGTCAGGGCCTTAGACTTTTACGGGTACTCGAAATGCTTTGCATCCTATGGGCAGTGCTCTGACAGCATGTCACCCTTACTGCTGTACCTACCTTGGCTCACAACGTAGATGAAAAACGCGTGCATTTCCTCAGCTCCTTTCAGGCCCGGGGTGATGTCCCTGGGCACCTGCAGGCTCCGGGGCTCCCTAGACTGAGCTGTCGGTAGGATGCTCTGTGATAACACACGTGTTCTGCGTCTGCACTGTCCACCTTTGCAGCCCCAGTCACATGTACATATTTATATTTAAGTGAATTGCAATGGAAAATTCAGTTCCTTCATCACAGCAGCCACATTTTAAGTTTCCAACGGACACAGGTGGCTAGCGGCTCCTGTATCAGCCAGCACAGCCCCAACTCACAGTTGTTGGCCGCGGCTGCATGAAGGAACTACCTGGGGAATCAGAACACCACTAATGTCTGGCTCCCATCCTAAATTCTGATGCGATTGGTCCTGGGAGAGCCTGGGCGCCTGGAGTTTTAAAAACTCCTGGGTAATTGGACTGTCTGGACAGGATTCAGAAACACTGCCCTGGCTGTCTAGATCCATGTGGTCATTTCTCTTCTCCTTTTATCCTTGTGAGCTCACTGTCCCGCAAATGCTCTGATGTTTCTCTGCTTCTCCCCGAGTCCATGACTTCTACCTCCTCCAGGTTTTAAAGGCCTATGTGGGTTAGTCTCTGGGGAGCTCAGAAACGCAGGTGAGGGGTGATGAGGTGGGAGGCATCCTGACGAGATCCCTTTGTTCCAGGACAGGGGTATGTCCTGGGGTCTTACTTAGGTTTGTATGAGTATCCACAGGACATGCCCACAAGCCCATAGCCGGGCCCGAGTTCCTTGTACTCTCAGGTGCTTTGTCCTTCTGTCCCCAACACCCTCTGCATTGCCTCTTCCTTTCCTAGAACCAGGAGAAGTAGAACCAGCAGAGAGGTTCTCCGAGAAGGGTGGAATCTGTGGAGACATGTCACAGTGGTTCTGAGGGAAGTCAGGAGACTCTGCAGGGGCAGGAGCTGGGACAGCAGCGACGAGAGCCCGGACTCCAGACGCCTCTGAGGATGAGTTCCTCTACTGTATGGTGGCCTTTCATCTCCCAAGAATGCAAGCAAATGAAATGTGACCTGAGGACAGTTGTGACCAAGGTAAAGCCAACCTGAGGTGAGAGTCTGATCATTGAGAGCATGGAGCTCAACCAGCCTTTTCTGTGGAGCGGGTTCTGGCGGGAAGCGTGACCCTCCCCCGATGCTCCAGTCACCCCTTGACCTCATTGGAGGTCAGTGGAGGCCCAGTTTCCTTGTCCAACAGTTCTTAGACTACTGAGCTGCCCAACACCACACTTTTGTGATGAGAAGTAACAATTATTGAACAGAGTGCTGGCTGCGGGGACAGACTGGGCAATAGACAGACTAGAATCTGCCTTAATAGAGCTGACAATGGGGGCAGGCAGATGCGAGGCAGACAGCTAATTCATAAATGAACAAGCAGGACAATCACTGATAGTGGTAAGTTCTAGGAAGAAACTAGAAGAGTGTCATAAGGTAGAGAGAAATGGGAGGGTCTTCTCAGGACATGGCGGTTGGAGGGGGCCTCCCTGGGGGGACATGTAGGCTGAGAGTTGTAGTGTATCCTGTGCCGTGCACATAGGGAGTTTGAGATTGTCCTCATGCTGTATGGATAAATTAATTCCAAGAAGTGTAGAGAATGCACAGGGTTATTGAAAACTATTCTTGGATGTCTACTAAGTGTAAAGGTGAAGATGACAGAAAGTATTGGGGATGGAAGGGCTGCTAATGGCCCCTGGGCCAGGTCCCTAGGAAGGTCCAGCTTTCCTACTCAGGGATGGGAAGAAAGGGGTCTCCATGGAATGCTTTGACATTTACTCATCTTGTAGAAATATTTAGTTGCCAATTTCAGAGGCTCAGACTTCATGGTAGATTTAAGAAGTCAGGACACAAAATGAAATGCCCATGCTGTCCCTCCAGGTTGAACCCCACAGCGCCCTCTGCCCTCTGTGAGCAACATACACCAGGGTTCCATCCACTGCTTTCTCTCCAGAGCCTGGCACACAGTAGGCCCTACAGAAACCTGCGTGGGATGAAGATGTGAAGGGGTGGCTGATGTGTGGAGGGAGAAATGGAGGCAGCTGAGAAGACAGAGTCTCTAGTTGAAAGCTCAAGACTGGTGATGGCTTTGAGGTGACCATTGCAGGCTACCATCAGAGTACACCCACTTCCAAATGCCTTGCAGTGTTTGTCTCAAAATGCCAATGTGCCAATACTGACTCGAGAGAAGTCTTGTAGAGAAGCAGAAGAAAATGAGGGCAAACAAAGCTGAGTAATAAGAGACTCAAGTTCAATACCCTTCTAACGATGTCGTAATGATTGTGTGGTTATGGCAGGTTTCCCTGTGGTCCTACAGAAATTAATCTCAAACAGTGCTTGGTGTTCTTTACATTTGCGTTTAAGTATGGCTAATAAGTAAACAATTCTTTTTTTTTTAAGTTTTGCTTTTAATGAAGAAAAGGAATTAAGACACCTAGAGACTAGTCACATAAGTAGGAAACTGCCCAGACTTGACCATGGACGTGATGTCACAGACGCCTCACCAGGGGACGAAAAGGCCCCGGATATCCAGGGCAGTCAGAGTGAGGCCTCGGGGCAGACCCGTCATCTGTACCCCGGCCTGGGCCACGGGCAGCAGGTAGAGGTGCCGAAGGGGGCTGAGTCCTGATTTTTTTTTTTTTTTTTGGTCTGTGTCATTTTCGATCAAGTGTGTCATAGAGCTTCCTGTTTCATCTCCCAGTTATTCTGAAACAAAAACATGCATGAAAAACACAGGTCACTGCCAACCGCACTAAGAGACAGTCACTCCAGTACCTGGAAACCGAAAAGGGAAAGACAGATTGTAAATGCCACCGTGAGCTGGGGAACCAAATTTATCAGCATCTATTTAAATAGTGATCGTCAACAAAAATTGCGGGTGGTGGTGGTGGGGGGGAGGCATTCATTTAAAAGTAATTCAGAAGATGCTGGAAAGGCAGACGTTCCCAGAAGCCCACTACCTGTTTACTGGGTCAGTAAACCCCAGATGACTGAGCCTCTCCACCTTGTGTCCCCGTGGCTCAGCTGGAGTCACACAGGACTTTCAGGATAACCCTGTGTCTGTCCAGGTGATGCCCTGAGCTTCCTCCCCAGGATTCAAAGGGACTTGGCGGAGGTCACTGTGGAACTGCCACCCTGTGAGGATAGACCAGGAGGGTGGCACTGATCCCCAGTCCTGTCTCCTCTCCCCATCCTAGGAGAGTTGTCCTCGCAGGTCCATGAAAGTATCATAGCAGAAAAGCCTATGTTGGGCAATCCTGGCCAGATGGGGGAAGAGAAGGCAGAAGGGAGCCCCTGACCAAGCAAAGGCCCCAAGGATTGGTTGTATTAAGATCTACCTGGTCACTTGAGACAATTTTAAGACTTGGCTCCCAAGTAGCATATTTGTGGAAGCTCATTCTAAACAAAGATGCAGGAACTTGCAAAGACAGACAGAGGGCATATGAGCTACAGGTAGCCTCATCGGGAACGGGAACTGACAAGCCAGCCCACCCCACCATGCTGGCTGCCCAGTCACTCCTGATGTTCAGAGCAGGGTCAGGCTCTGCCCTGGCTACTCTGAGTTTCCTTAGGGCCTGGCTATTCCCTTCATGTGCAACCTGCTCAGACACGGCCTTGAAGTCACCAGGGGGCCCAGATGCCCCGCCCTCCCATGCCCTGACTCTTGTTAATGGCAGAAAACTCTCAGGGGAGGGGAGAGGATGTGTGCTTCTAGAAGAGTTCACCCTTCCCATGCACAGTCCCACACAAAAGAGCCTGAGTGGTTAGGAAATAAGGAATGCCATCTACACTAGTGTGTCGTGTGCGTCCCAGACAGCTGTGCAGCACAGTCCTCATGCCCCAGCCTGCAGGGATGGGCAACGCTGCTGAGGGTACCCCAAGGCCCTTCTATGAGCACGCTTCCCTTACATGCATCATTCTGCCAGCTTAGCACTGAGGGCTGGCTGGGGCCGTCTGCGTTTATCTCTTCAGGTTCTGCATTGTTTTTTCCTTGTCCCTTTGCTCAAGGTCCTATACATAGGAGTCAGCCCATCCACACCAACACCTGCAGCCTTTATTTTTTCCCCTCAAAGTCTTTTTTAAAGATTTATTTTTATTGTTTTTGACAGGAACAGAGAGACAAAGACAGAGACAGAGAGAAGCGGGAGGGCCCAGAGCAGTCTTCATAGTTGTATGTTATCAGTTTTTGACACGGTTTTGTTCCACACAGGTGGGCAGGGGCCGCACAGGGCAGGAACTGGGCTAGGGGCCTCCCTCATGGGAGGCACGCCCCCTTGAGCCAGGGGCCAAACTTGGGGAGGGAGGCGAGAACCAAACTGGAGGCTTCCTGGATGGGAAGCATATCCCCAGTTCAGCTTATGGGTCTGCACGGGCTGGGGCCAGGACTTGATCCTTGGTCCCTGGGGCTGCAAAGCAAGTGCTTAACCTGCTGAGTCATCCTGACTTTCCCTCAAAGTCTTTATTTGCTGGTGGCAATGAAATATATACCAGACTTTCTGTGAGGTCATGCCCCTGTGGAATTGAGTATCCTAGGGAGAACGCTGCCCAGGTAAGTCTGTTGGGAAGACCAGCTCCCTGGGGTGTGTTCTTATTTTACAGTCTGGAATGAGGGCCCAGGGTTTCACGGGCAGAGCCTGCCGGGTGGGCCAAGAGCGACAGGAACTAAGAAATGCACTGTGGCCAGTATGGGTGGAAGGGGACGGCTGGTTCCTTTAGTTCATCACTGATATAAAGGGGGTGGGCTTAAGAACCTGTATTCCTCTCCATTCCCCCACTTCTGAGTGGGGTGAAAGACCTAGGGCAGGAGCCCACGCTTTAGCACGGGGCATCTGGCCATGTGGATGTGCCCAAAATCAGAGTGAGAGGTGGCACTCAAAGCTAGGAGGTCAGCAATCTTCCTCAGGTCACACTGAAAGGGACACCATAGGGACGCAGACGTAGGTCCCCTCTGCCAAGTCCTAGATGCATGGAGAGGCCAGAGCTACCTGGTCTGGGAGTGTTGTCACAGATGAGTCGGTCCCTCCAGACTCCGTGTGGGCCCAGCAGTCCAGTTCCTGCTGGGAAAACCCAGGGTGGTCCGTCCAGGAACTTTAAAAGGTTGGCTGCTAATTCAGAGCCTGTCCAATGGCTTTCCATATGCCAGTGTGTACTGGGCATGGGTGGGGGCCACCGTCACCCACTCACATTGGGACCGTCCTGGAGGAGCTTCTGCTCACACATGACTCCCTTACTCTTGCTCCAGCCTGGCTGAGCTATGCCGCTCCTGCAAGTGTCTGCTATTCAAGGGGCCCCAGTTAGCTCTCCTCACTGTGTATACACAACATTGCTATCCCTCAGGTCAGAGGGGTGGCCTCAGGGTCACACGCATCACCCTGTGAATGTGATCCCTCATCAGGGACCTTCTGGGTGCTCCCCATGTGAACTCCTGAATCATGGCGTCTCTGTACTGATGGCGAGGAAAGGCTCCTGGTGTGGGATACCAAGAAGGGAACAGAAACAGCAGCTCAAACACCCACCCCCAGACTGATGGTTCACCGGGCAGTGCGTTTGCCCTTCAATTTGGTCCAAGCCCTTACTCCCCGGGCAGTTAGTACCAGGAAGGGGATAGGAAGACCACAAATGTTACTTGGCTGTAACACTCGCGATGCTGCCCGCACCTGATTGTGAGAAGCCATCACAGGGCCTTCAGCCGCTTACAGACAAGATGTGCCCGAGCCTGCTGGGCAGTGGGGCCGCCCAGGAGCTCGCAGAACAAGCAGCCCACTTGCGCATCCCAGCAGCCATGGCTCACGTTGGAATCTGGCCGTGTGGGAGGCTCACGTTTTGAGATTGCAAAACACTTTCCCAGGAGGATGGGGTGTGCGAAGATGCTGGGCTCTCAGGACTCCCTGTTCTCACGTCTCAGAAAGTCAGATTCCGGAGGGCATGCACAGAAAATGCTCACTGTTTGCCACAGGCAAATTTGAGAGATACAGTGACATGGGTCGCTTGTGTGAATGATGAGGCTGCCATGCTGATGGGACATCAGGCAGGGAGAGCAGAGCCCACCCACACTTGAGGCCTTTGGCTCCTTTTTGAGAGCTGAAAATGTAAGGCTGACAGACTCAGAAGCTTTCTTGACGGGACCTGCATGAGAGGCAGCTTTTGCAAAATGACTCACACATCGCTACAGATCTACACATGGTTCAGAAAGGCTTCATGTCCTTCAGCCCCTGGTCAGAGTGCAATCAGTCCCAGCATAGCCCCAGAGCACTCCCGGGTCCTCCCAGCCAGACACCGCTCGGGACGTGTGCACGCAGCTGAGCATCCTGTGGCCCCTTCAGGCCATGCTGGGAGGTCAACAACATTGATGTCCAACAGCGAGAGGTGCACACTTCCAGTCCAGCATCCTGAGGGTGATGCTTGGCCACATTCGGGGACAAACAGGCATTCATGGGTGACTCTGACTCCCTGACTCCTGAGGACCTTGGATGTTTGTCTGCCTTCTGGAATGGAAAGGCACTTCCCTCTGTTGGTGCTTAAGGTGGAAATAGACAGAAGGGTGGGCGACTCACAGGCCCCCTCACTGGGTTATTTCCTGGCCCAGCCACACCCCTCACCATGGCCACCTTCTCTACCTGTAACATAAAGCCCACTCTTCAAGAGCTAAACCTCAAAAACATCTTAGCAGATCTGTAGTCTCATTGACGCTGTGGCAGGTAACCTTGCTGTAAGGTTACTGAGAGAGGCATAGGGCCTTCCAAAGGTTGGTTTTATGTCCAAGTTCATGCTCAGACACGTGAAGGGGACCTCGGTGTCAGGGGACAGTGCAGACAGCCAGCAGGCTCCACGCGACTTTTAGGTACCCAATCACCCATGGCAATGGCCCTAAGAGTAGTTCTCTGTGTGGGCCTCTAAACCAGCAGTATTACATTACCTGAATATTTGTTAAAAATGCAAATTCTCTGGCCCTACTTAGACCTTCTAAATTGGAAACTTTGCCGGTAGGGCCCAGGGACCTCTGTTTTCACAAGCCCCAGTGATTCAGACCCAGGTCCAGAATCACCAGCAGTGAGTGATACCGGCTCCTGGAGATGCTCTTGGACACAGGGTCAGGGGCTTGGTCCCTAGTGACTGTGAGGGACTGTAGGCTGGCTTTCTCCTGGTGTTCTTGATTTAGTACCCATGCTCATTATGGGTGGCCCCCCATAGTGGGGGAAGAGTAAGAAGCCGTTTGAGAAAGCAGCAAGTTCTTGGGGTGACCTGAGGACACGTGTGGCTCAATTCATCCCTTCTCTCCCTTTCTGGGTGCTGCTCCTCTGCATGGCCTGGGGCCAGCACTGAGGGGCCCTCCACCCACACTTCGGACTCTCCCTGCTCATCACGTCGTCTGCTGGGCGGGCTGCAGGCCCTGGGGGCCTCTCTGCCCCTGGCCCCAGCCTGCTTGGCCTGAGAACACTGGAGTACTGGGGCCCACTGGTGTGCCATGTCAGCCGCAGAACAGAAAACGTGCTCACTGCCTTGATCCTGCTGACCCCACCTGGGAGAAGAGGGGACACCACCTCACTCGGACATCGGATCAGGCCCAGGTGGAGGGGCCAGCCAAATGCTCACCACTGGACAGGTAGGAGGCAACTTTTGGCCAGGCCAAAAAAAAAAATAATAATAAGCTAAAAAAATTGTTTGTTTATCCTTTAAAAAAAAACTAACCTCATACAGGAAGTATGAGAAGAAGAGAGAACACACACACAAGCCCAGGCTGTGCAGAACTGGAAGTGAGCCCTGTTACAGACAAATATGTGGTCCTCAGAGCCCATCGTCCACGTGGGGGTGGGGGTTGCGCTGGTGGAGGTGGGGACTTACAAGTCATGGGGGTCCAGCAAGGAAGGGGACTGTGGGTCACAAGGCACAGCCTGGGCAGGAGCAGGCAGAGTGTGGCAGGACCATGTCCTCAGGTGTGACTGTCCAGCCAGACGTGGGGAAGACGCCGCCTCAAACAGAAACTGCCATCAGGGATCATCCCACACACCTGCCACTCCTGCCCGGTCTGCCTTCCTAAGTGTTTCAAGTGAAGACAAGAGTCTCAAGGCTGTGATTCTCTCCCCCAGCCCCTTCCAGAAGTGGAACTGTCACAGCAGTCAGCCTGGGGGACGCCCCATCCAGGCCTCACATCCAGGCCCTTCAGGACATCAAGTTCACTCTGGCTTTGGCTTAAAGACACTGGTGTGGGGCCACCAAAGAAGACAGGAATCAAGTCAGGTGCACAAGCCAGAGCCATCTGCTCTCTCTGGAATGCAGCTCAACTGGATTTTAAAATAGGGGCAGGGGACTCCCACTACCCACCCAAGAATTAGAATAGGAAAACAGGGAAACTAAGACATTTCCTCTTTCCCACCACGGACAAGCAGGGGGACAAAAAAGAACAATCCTCCCCCTGAATACAAATAAATACACTCACTACAAAGTGTGCATATACTGAAAGGGAACCAAAGGATTTCAAGTCAGACTGTCACCATCGCAGAAAGTCGAGGTTGAGAGAGAGAAGAGAAGAGAAGAGAGAAAAAACTGTACACTAAAATCTCAAAATAGAACCAAAACCTGCAAATCATACTCAGGAGTCTATTGTGAGCCCATGTTGAGGCACTCTGTTGAAAGGTTAACAATTTTCCTACCGAAACTGAATGTGGGTTGTGAAAGAACATTAAAATGAAGAAAATTTCCCCGTGGCTGCTATTTTATTATCACCAAAGCCATCAAGTTTCAGTTTGAGTTATTTGTATTTATTTGTGAAAACAATGATTAAATAAGTAAAAACATAAACCTCATCTTAATTATTGCTCCGGAGTGTCTGATTTTTAAGACCAAAAAAAAAGAAGAAGAAGAAGAAATAAATACGACCATCTCACACACACTTAAGGCAGAAGTCAAAACAACAAAAGGGAGAAGATGCTGTTATCTCTTTCTGTCATTAAAAAAAATGTATTGTCTCATGCAAAACATTAATATTTGTTTAAAGTCTGTGAGGATAATATGAGAGTCAATGTTTACTTTTAGTTGTTGAAATTTTGTCAACTGTGTGTTCAGGTAAAGAAGTTTTTGTTTTTGTTTTTTAACTAATTTTTGTTTTACACTTGCAAGAATATAGTAACAGCTTTATAATTTAATGTTGAAAACTTGAAAAATATGGAATTAAGTGCTGCCTTAAAAGATCAAATTCTGAGCTTTGAGACTTTCATGACCAGCCGGAGCTTGGATGAAACGGAGGGTGTAGGTGCAGAGCTGGGTTTTAACACAAATGTGTCAGATGCCAGGTGAGCAGCTTGCTTTCTGAACTTTTAAAAGAAATACAGTAGATGAAATGGTTAATCAGAATCGATGGGTGAGCAAAAACTTCTCTTCTGTATTTCCAGCATAACATAAACATCAGAATGAAAAAAAAAAAATAACATGCAAAAAGATCTTCAGTGGTCTCACATCACCGAACAAACTGTTTTTCTACCTATTTTGTGTTGCTGGCTTTTGTTATCAGCCCAATCGGCAAATTGTGGCCAATTTTGTCATGGTTTAAGCAGACATTTTGTTCCCAAACTGCTTTCAACATTTTAGCTACCAAATACAGTTTATGAGAAATTGAACAAGCCACAATACAAACAGAAAAAAGGTATCCATTCTCACTAAATTAACCCCTTTTTAAGGTCAAAATGACACACATACCTAAGAGATTTCTAAAAAGAATTCTAGCAAACTGAAATTCTAAGACAACCTACTCAGACTTTCCTGGAAAAAAAGAATAATTAATGATTAACCTACCGACTGGATTTTGAAACCAACCACAGGCATTCCCCGATTCTGACAACCATGACACCATGAAACTTGCTTTTAATGACACAACATGTAGTTTTCATCTCACATCCACACACATCAAATATTGTTTGAGCCCAGCAGAGCAAAATTCGAAAGAAATCAATTGAATTATGCTCCTAAGGGAAGATGATCGGTTAAGCAGTTATTTACTACTGAAAATAAATGACACCCACGTAGTTCATCTTATATATTAATATTGAAACCAAATGGCAGTCTTATACCGCAAATCATTTCATCAAAAAAAAAAAAAATGAAACTAGTTTAAATGAAAACACAAGGTTTTATTTTATGAAACATTAAATATGAAGATCAAAATGATAGAAAGCTGACAGGGCTTTTTAAATTTTGTTTCTGTTTAATTACAACAACAAATTGAAAATGAAAAAAGAATGAAAGAGTTCTTGCTAAAAGTCCAAGAATTACTCCTTGGAAGAAAAGCAGACAGAAGACAAAGAAAACCCTTCTGTTTGCAATCCCACCTCATATTTGAAGGCACAGCAATATGTACAACACTTTTAGCCTTTTAAAATACCAGCATGCCCACACACTATATCTCAGATTAAAACAAGGAGAAAATGACACATTCTGAAACCATTTTCTAAAGCTTCTTTTCCTGATAACACTCAGGCTCGTACAATCAAATTAATGTTTCTAAAAAGCCCAAACAACTCTCCATAAAGAGGCAGAATTGTTCACAACAGCCTGCAGACATTTCTAGATTTTTCAGGCTATACTTAGAGCATTAGTCCTTGCTATTTACATTGAGAAAAGTTAAGTTGTTTTTCATGTGTCTGTTAGAAAGAAATACTACTCAGTGTTCTGGCTAAATTGAGGAACAATTTTAAAAGCAGCAGTAGATCAGCCCAGCATTTGCCTGATCTCAAACAATTTAAAAATTAGTAACTTCTTCTCCCCCACATTCTTTGCACAAATATGTATTCTCATAATCTAGCCATAGTTAAAGTATTTTTTAAATAGTAAAGAAAGGAAACACTACAGAGAATAAGAAGTCATTGTTTCTGAAAGTGGATTTCTTCATAAAACAGAGACCAGCAAAGAAACAGTATAAAGAACTAGAAACCAGTAACAAAATTCAGGGAGAGCACTAAGAAGGTACACTGGTGGACAAGGAAATTAGACATTTTAAATCCTAAAGAAGAACAGGCGCATTTGTGGTCAGTACAAAATATTTTCAGTGAGGCACTGTTCTTGGTAAACTTGAACTGATGGCAGTATCAGTGAGATAACATGTTCTGTCCCAGTCAATGTGTTCCACTATTTAACACCAGACCCAAAGCAAGAGATTCAGAATTTATCCTTTGTGTTTTTATGTGCTCAAACCTCTCTGCATTATGTGACTATTCTGACACTTTAAAGCAAGAAAGAACAAATAAACCAAAAAACCTTCAATGAACACTACAATTAAAGATGATAGGGCATGAGAAGACTCTGATAATCACCTGAATTTGTCACATGAAGACATTTTCTGTCGGAGTGCTTTGCCCTGGCACACCTGCCCTGAGCCCTGGCCAGCATCATCGAATGCTCACATTGAGAAGAAGCCTGACCTTCAGTGACACTCACCACTCTCTAAACGACACATCTCCCCTTCTCCGGCAGAAGACCTGGGAAATGATGGGGACTTTAGTCATCTGGAAAGAATGAAACATGACATGGTCTTAAAGCACTTTCTTCAGAACCGTTGTCATTCTAACTGTGTTTTACCACAACTAAAAAGGCCATGGTCACGGAACAAATTCAAGTTCACCCTCAGTCGTGTCTGTAACCCGGGAATTTCTTACGAGCAGAGTTGCACAGTACAAAAGCTTTCATTGAAGAAATATTCAAAGCATGAAAAAAAATTTTGCACTTGTTTTTTGCAAGTCTATAAATCAAAATATGAACTCTTCCATATTAAAAATGAATGTTTTAGCACAATTACTTCACATACAGCTAGCTAACCTATTTTTCCCTTTTCTCACAAATTGCATTTGTTAACACCAAGATTTTAAGATAGCATTGTTATATTTAGAGGCATTCCTGAGTATAAGTAAAATAGAGTTTTCCTCCTATTTACTAGCTATACCTTTTTATTCCATGTCAGTCAATCATATGTGAAATGATGACAACAATTTTGTTAGAGCAATCTGGTTTTGAGGGTTAAGGCAGGTTCAACTGTAAAATTAGAAAGACCAACCTTTTATTTATTTATTTATTTTAAGCAAGTAATAATAATTTCCAGAATCTAGAAATAACTGCAACTGGAAAATAAAATAAGAAAAACAGACAAGGGTGAGAGCAGCCTAGAAACTCAGAATTCTTGACCTGAAAACAGGGTCTCTCACATTTCATTTTCTATTTTCCACAAAGAACAAGCAAATAGCTTTCTAGTCCAGAATTAAATATGTAACAAGTATAAGAAATGCGTAATATATTAAATATTAATATGTCCAAGTGAACACAGACACATGAATTGCATTTCTTGTTACTGTGACTCTAGCTCACTGTGTTGGAGATATGAGTTGACAGGGATAGAGCAGACACTGGATCTAGGATTTGGGTTGTAAACTCAGGTTAGAGCTAAATAATTCTCCTCTGATGGGGTCTGTTAGCACGATGAAAAAGCATTGTGGATACCCCTGGACCATGAAGGGTGTAGTGTGTGAGCCTAAAACTTTTCATTGATGTTGGCTTGAAAGCTGTTTAATTAGCTGTAGAATGCCAATCTCTTTATCAAAGCCAGCTGAAAACAAAACTGAGAGAAACAGCTTGTGGTTTCACAAAAATGTATTTACATGAAGTATATTTTAAAGGGAGTTCGATCATTAGGCACGATGTCATCTGTGATGTGCGGGTGGATCTGACATTTAAAGATGTCAGAGGTTGTCAGATTTATCTCCAGTCTGTACTTAGTTTAGACATAACCACTTCTGTGAGCACTTCTTGTTTTGTTGATTTCCAGCCTAGAAATCCAAAAAGATTTAACTCCTATTTACCAAACACAATTTTTCTCCATGTCGTCCTACTTTCTTACCTTAGATCTACTGAAAAGAAAGTGGAACCATGGGTGACAAGTGGAATGGAAGCCCACTGCCACACCCAGACACCAGGACAGGGACAGAGGCCGGTGAATGGCAGTGGACAGAGAATGTTGGTGAGCGTGCCATTTCCCAAGACAGGACCGGGCCTTGAGGCCACTACTTCACTGCCATCTGGAAAGAACATTCTGATAAGACGGACTTTCCCTCACTTCACACTCAGAATTGTCGATGACAAGGAAAGCCCAGAGTGACATCAAAAGTTGTGCTACAAGTTAAGCTGTCTCAACAGGAGACATACCTAAGAAGCGGTCAGAAGTCCCAGGTAAACATCCGTCCTCAGGTGTCTTCAACCAATGCCTAGCTCAGGCATTTTGTCAGTTTATTTGGCAACCAAGAATTAATGATTTATGTTTTATAAAGAGATGGGTCAGTGAATCACCACCATTTCATTATCCAAGAACAATGTTTGGTGCATGAATTAGTCAACCATTCACTCTTTTTTAAATGCTACTTCCCATCTTGCCTAATTTGTTGGAAATAAAAATTAAGCTGTAAGACAAATTGGGGTTGAGACAAGCCCTGGCAGCCCCACATGAGATCAGCATGCTGCAGCCAACAGCACCTGAACCACAGAACCCCCTGCGTGGTACCGCACCGTTCTCTCTGACAGAAAGGGAAATGGCCCTCGGTGTGATGTGACGACAATGTACATTCAAATAGGAACTCTTCCCCTTCCACATTGGGGAGGTCAAGTACCAGCCCCAGGACATGAACACAGGGCTTACACGCAGTTAGCAACACAGGTTTTCAAGGGTTACAGAAAAAAAAGAAGTTTCACGAAACTGAGGTTGCTTTCCGTAGTAGTGTGCATTAAAAAGGACCTCTCCGCAAAAGCCAACTGTTTCACTGTTAATCATTTTGCTAAAAAAGAACAAGTAGGGGATGACAGGATAGCTCAGCAAGTTCAGCGCTTGCCTTGCAACTGTGAGGTCTGGGGTTCAATTCCCTAGCCCAGCCTGTGCAAACCCCATATGCTGAACTGTGGTGCAACTGGTAACTGTCAGGGTAGCAGCAAAGGTTCTCACCTCCCATGCAGAAGCCCCCCAATTTATTTGCTGTCCCACATGGGCCCCACATTCACCTGTGTGGAATAAAACCCTGCACAACAAAAGTACAACTATGGAGGCTGCTCTGGGCACCTTCTCTCTCTCTCTCTCTCTCTCTCTCTCTCTCTCTCTCTCTCTCTCTCTCTCTCTCTCTCTTTCTCTCTCTCTCTCACCCACCTTTTCTCAAACAATAAATCTTTAAAAGAAAGACAACAGCAGAAAATCTGTCCATATAGGTTAGCAGTCAACCCCTTGCCAGAGGACATCCCCATGGGGCACCTGACAGAGGAGCTGGAAAAGGAAGCTGTGCAGGAGCCCGGGATCAACAGAGCACAATAAGGACTGCCACCTGTCACCTGCTTCTCAGCTGTCTTCTTAGTGGGAAATGGCAGTTTTGATGTATTTTATAAACTCAAAGGCACATTTATTTATTTTTGAGAGAAGGTGAGAGAAAGAGAGAGAGAGAGAGAGAGGAGGGCCCCAAGCAGTCTCCAGAGTGATACATCATTAGTTGTGACTCAGTTTCATTCCACACAGGTGGGGACATGCGGGGCAGGAACCAAACCAGGGGCCTTCCCACATGGGAGGCGAGAACCTTCACCACCATCCCAGTGGTTTCCAGTTGCTCCATAGTTCAGTATATAGGTTGTACAGGCCGGGGCCAGAATTTGATCCCTGGACCTGGTGGTTGCAAGGCAAGTGCTCAAGTTGCTGAGCTATCCTGACATCCCCTGTTTTATTTGTTTAGTAAGAGCTCTCTTCCCCTTGCCTGTGGTATGCAACAACAACTAGGAAAGACCAGGAAAGCCGGGCTCCAGGGAGACAAGCAGCTCCAGGGAGCCCTGCTTCCAGATCTGGGCCGCATTCTGCTGGCTCCTGTGAACACCAGGCTGAGGTTCTGAACCAGCACACAGGTTCCAGGGTCAGCTGATCAGCAAGTATGTTTCATGAACTGGGTTAGTGAAGGATAAAAAAAAAAAAAGAAGAGTTAAACCCTGCACTTGTGACGAAACTAATCCAGAATGGCCATGCTAAACTGCAAAACAAACATGAAACCTTCTATTTCAGCAAGCCACACAGATGTCCCACACGGCAGCACCTCCTTCCCACCTGCCTGGGCCACCGACATAGACAAGACGTGGCCTTGCATCGCTCCCTCGTGGCTGCCTTTGTTGTTAACTGTTGACACTGAGTTTGTTAGGGGACACTGCTTGCAATGTTTTCTTTGTGATGCTGCCTGTTGCTAGGAAATAAGCCCTAATGCTTCAAGAGATAGTGGCAGCAATTGTCACTTGGCAATGAGCGCCAGTGACAGTTTGGTGACAAAATAGAAATCGTCCTTTAAAACATCCTCATTTACATTTCCCTCCGAAAACAGCAACATTGCCCATTTCTTCATCTTAATGTTGGGTTGGTGCCTTTGGAACGGGTCTCATGTCCCTTCTGAATTTCCAACATTCCTTGCCAACCATCGTGTCCTGGTGACTGTGTGCTCTCAGCACAGTGTGGCTGTAGGTCTGGCTCACTTGTCAGCCTTTATTGACTTTTTTCTTTTTTCTTGGAGAGAAAAGCAAACCACATCGTCAAAGCATTTCAAAACACAAACCGAAGGAAACTGGTTTCCAGGTTGGTAGCCGATGGTCTGTACCCACAATTTATTTCCAAGAAGTGACTTGGAAACCACTGTCATTTTCATGAAGATTTATTTAGAAGCATAATGTCATAGTTGCACCAATGACCTATATTTGTTTCTTGCCAGTGATTAGCGAAGAGCACCCTCTGTCTTCAAACCTAGACCCACCTCAGTTCTCCAAGTGGTTCCCCAACTCTTTCCTGTCCCTTTCATGGGGTGCCCACAGTCTGGCCCTGCTAGGTGCCGTGACCCGAACGCTGATGGAGATGCAGGGAGCTGTACTCCTGCAGATGTGTCCACCCACACCAGAGAGGAGTCCTAATGTCACTTTGTGGGTTGAAAGGCGCCTCCTCATTCCTCTCCTGGGAGGACAGACTTGTCACCGGGCCACACGTGGGCCTTGTGGTCAGCCTTGCCTCCAGTTGCCGGGCTCTCCAGGAGAGAAGACAGGGCCTCCTGCGCCCCCACCTGCACGGAATTTGCTGCAACCTGGCACACAATGGGCGAGACTCTCCCCAGTGGGCTCAGAAGAGGCAGGATGGGTGCAGCCTGTCAGAGCAGGAGGCACCTTCTTCACTTGGAAAACCATGGCAAGTTCAAGGCTGATGGAGATAATAAGCACATCGAGATGGTAAGGCTGACGGTCACCATGCGTGGGGGTGCCGCCCTGCTCACACCATGGAACTTAGTGGGTTTGCCTAGTCCTTGGAGGCAATTACTCTTATTATCCTCATGTTGAGAGAAGGAAGACACCAATGAGGTGGTAAGCCTGCTGGGTGATGGTACGTGAAGAAAGAGCTGGTAAGGACGGGAGACTCTGTGGACCCTGCCCTCACTCTGGCCTCCTCCCATGCCACCTTCACTGCCATATGACTCAGCGATGACACCCCACAGCCCATGGGGCCCCTCCTGCACAGGTGTTGGGCCACATACCCATGTGCCTGGCTGGACTGCCACTTCTCCAGGACAGACCGCAGGGCCAGCTGACCCCGTCCTGTCACTGGCTGCAGCACTGCGGACACTCGGCATGTGTTGATAGGACCCTCAGTGTTTAAGAAGCATCTTGCCATCTCCTGCACATGAGGCCTTCTTAAGCAAAGAGGAAACTGTCTCTAGTGTTAGGTGTTTGAGTTCATCGAAGAGCAAAAGCCAGGAGACCTAGGAAGGCTCATGGCTCACCAGGCCCTTGGCGAGCCTTGGATTCTCACCTGTTACAGGGAGCCCCTTACGGCCGGGTCGAGCCTCCTGGATGGACCAGGCCTGCTCTCAGTGGGAGGAGGGGGCGGCTCACTCTGCGGTCATGAAAGCCTCACTCGAGAGGTCAGGGGGAGTATGGCTGTAGCTGTGTCCGTCGGATGGTTCCCTCTCCCGCATTCTCCCATCATGCCTCAGAATCAGTTATCCTGAGGCTGTGCCTTTCAGCATCGACCTTGAACATCCTTCATGGACCCTCCACAGTCTGTCCTTGTGACTAGCAGTTCTCAGGACAAAGCCCTTCACGTCCGTGCAGACTCAGAAATCTTTCCAAAGGTTGTCCTGTTAATCATGTCAGCAGTACCTTGAAGTGAAACAGGAAAAAAGAAAAACTACACAAAGGCTGTTTATCCAATTAAATGGCATTTCCCTTTGGAGGTTTGTGTGTGTATGATCATCATAGTCAAGGCTAGAACACTCGGGCACTCTTGATGCAATAGTCTGCTGCAGATTCCCATGAGCAGAGATCCAGAAAAACAAGACGGCTCCTCGGTGACTGGAGACTGTTGGTGACCAAGGAGGAGCTGCCTCTGTCACACTGGGGGTATTCTCGGTGCGATGACCGTGCCACAGGGAGTTGGGGTGTGGGGGGAGGGGCGCAGGAAACAAAGGCTGTAATGCCAAGGATGGAATCCAATGTGTTTTATCAGAAGTCAGAACCTTATCAGCTTGATTATTGCAAGGTCATGATTGTCTCCCCTCTGGGTTTTCAAAGTGTCTCCCAGTTCACAGGGGCTTTTGTAGGTAGTTTCATCTGAATTTCAGAGCTGCCAGGGACAGCAGCAGGCAGGGCAGGCAGGTAGACTGTTTGCAGTTTATTCAACAGACAGAGATTTTTCCAGACAGGAAGACCCAGGGAAATGGCTGCTTAGACCAAGCACAGTGAGTGGACCCACACCTGAGTCCTAGGCCTCCCAGGCTGTCCCCGTGGTGCTGTTGGGCCATTGGGGGCGGGGAGTCTTGCCTTATAAGACACACAGAGGCCTCAGGGTAGAGGTGGGCCCAGTATTGGGTTACAGGCCAAGGAACTGGCTTCTCACACGAGGCCCTGACAAAGCTCTCAGCACTGTTTGTCTGGTCTACTGTCCAAGTCCCCATGCTGGGCACATACTTGGCACGTAGCAGGCACTTCACATGTGAGAATAAATTCACTGTTCCTGTGCTAAGTGGGGCCCAAGATCGTGCACCTCTGAAGGTTGTAAAGACACAGAATATATCAATCACCATCAAAACTAGGTCATGACCGAGGATCGAATCCCGGCTCCGGCCCAGGCAGGACCCACGTGCTGAACTGGGGAGTTCCCACAGTTTGGTTCTCTAACTGTCTCTGTCTCTGTCTCTCTCTCTATCTGTCAAAAAGTAAAATAGAAATAACTATGCACTGAAGACAAAAAGATAATTTCTCTCTATAAATGTGAAAAGATAAAAAAACAAAACAAAACTAGGTCATGATGAGCAATTCACAGGCGTGAAAATGATCACGCATTTAAAGAGGCGCGCATGCACATGTGGTCAGGTTTCGGGCCCACTCTCCTGCACTGTCACAGCCCTGTGAGCCAGACAAACTCCAGGAGCCAAGAGCAGCATACCTGTGTAGCAGGAAGAGACTCAAAGACAAGAGGACAAACAGCTCTCTTCCCCTTCCCTGGGAAAGGCACACTTGGGTCAAGCCCACTTTAGATTTCTTGTCCCTGAGTGTTCCCCATGCACCCCTCCACCCCATGCCTGTCCAGCTCCCAAACTATTGAGTACCTCCTTCTCCTCTGTCCCCCACCCCTGCCACTCCTGGACAGACTGAGGAGGTGGACTCTGGGCACTTGGTCACGGAGAGTGGCCTCCCTGAGGCTGAGTAACACAATCCTGGAGGCCTCATTTTGGGCCAAACTGCGGGGTGGGGGTAGGGGAGGGGTGTTTGGAGATAGGTCTGCTCCACCAGCAGGCGGCTTGCAGGATTTCTCCCAGGGGGCCTGCACACTGTTTCCCCAACCAGGATCTAGTCTCACTCTAAGGGAGCAGATGGCCACCACTGGAAAAATAAAAGTTGTGTTTCTGTCGTTTGCTGCTTACTGGGGCCTGTAGACAAATATATTGAGGTGTGTTTCACTGTTTAATTCATGCTCTTTTTTTTTAATTAGAAAAAAATATGAAAAAATACCTTTCTTTTATAAAAAGCAATTATGTACATTGTTTTAAAAAATGCAGAAAACGCAAAGATGAGGACCCAGACAGAGAAACAAGAGGGAGAAGAGAAGGAGGAGAATTTGGGAAGAAAGGCAGGGAAGGAAGAGGGCAGGAGAGAGAGGAGGGGAAACCACACAGAGGCGGCCTCATCCAGAGAGAGCCTGGAGGGAGCCAGGCCTGCCTCTGTCTCGGTGCAGACACTTATTCCCTGCAGTTTAAACAAAGTAGTAGGAATTGAAGGGAAAAGGCTGGGGTCCTAGACGCTCACCATTTTGTGGAGCACAGTCCTTTCACTTTGGGAGAAAACCCTCTTACGTCATTATAAAAACATTCCTTTGCCTCGCTAGCCTTGTGACTGGCTTACGATAAAAGCAGGTCAGCACATGAAGCCGGTGAGAACGATCTCAAGCAAGCTTGTCCAACCCGCTGCCTGGGGGCCAATGTGGCCCAGGACAGCTTTGAATGCAGCCCAACACAAATTCATAAACTCTCTTAAAACAATATGAAATAATTTGAGATTTTTTTCCCAGTTCATCCGCTATTGTGTTAGTGTATTTTATGTGGGGTCCAATACAATTCTTCTTCCAGTGTGGCCCAGGGAAGCCAAGAATTGGTTAGACAGCCCTGATCAAGACTACACATGGCAATAGAAAGCCCTCCTGTGGGATAAATCTCTTTGCCTACGAGGGAAGAACAAATCTTGGGGGTGACTCGGGAAGGGGGTGAGTGGCAACAGGGGCCGTTTCTAGGCACTTTTAATAAACTATAGTTCTAGTGGAAAATGTTTTGATAATAATGATAGTTCTGCTATTCACTTGGAAATCTGCAAATTATTTGCAAAGTCAAAAGTTGAAATAAAATATAAAATAAAATAAAATAATAAAATGTGCCCCCATCATGACCGCGTATGTAATTCCCAGTTGCAACCCCATAAACGACCACACAGTAATCGGATTTCACAGCGCACAGACTGCCAAATTTGGGAAGCCATAATCTTAACTCTAGGAGCAGGGGTATGAAGGGGCCGGCCAGGTGTCTAGCAGCTCCGGACCCAGGGGCTGGCCTGACCCCCCTGAGGGTGCCTTGTATGAATCCACCGTGATCCCTTCGGCTCAGCCCAACGCTCCACCAGCACACACCATTTGTAGTTCCTCCTGCTCAGAAGCTATCACTGTTGCCTTCTTTGCCATGTCACTAAGAATGGTCTGCCAGTTTTTTTTTTTCCTGCTAAGCTCATTTCATACTCTGATGGCTATACTGCATTTGGAAGTTTATTTTGAAAATTAAATTCTAGGACATCCTCTTTTGGTTTCACCCCATTACTCTGGTTACCCTGTATACACGCTAAATCCTTTTTCCTCCAGGGTATCTGTCACCTTCACACATGCTGACAGTAACACTTCTTTCCCTGCCCAAGCTCCACACATTTCACCCTGGAGCCTCTTACCACAGTGTTCTCAGGGACTTTCCCGCAGCCACCTGGGTTCTCTGTCTTCCTCCCCCCTCCATGGAAGTGTTCCCGGCTGGACGGGGATGGCCCACTTCTGAAGGAGCTCAGAATCAGGAAAACTTACCAGATGAGGAGAAATAGACTTCAGCCTACAATTCCCAGATAACAGAATTGCAAAACTAACCATGGAAAAAGCCTGGCACCACCACCCTGACAGTGAAGGGGACGTTGAGCCTCCCCACCGGGGTGGTGTGCCATCACTCATGAGAAATCCACAGGAGGACTGCCTGTCATTCGTGCTGTGTTTTTCTGAATGGCGCTCACCTGGCCCATGGTGGGACTGAGCATCAGGTTTTTTTGTTTTTGTTTTTTTTTCCCAGCAGGATGTATTTTAAAAAGTGAAAGGCAAACTGGCTTTTTGAGCTGTAGCGCTGCCTCATTTAGAAAGAAAAAGTATGTCATGCTTTTGTTTCAGTGAGACGCCTGCCTCACACGTTCGGCATTTGTGGTCCCTTGCTCATGCAATTTCTTCATTATGCTGCAGCTCCACCCAGAAATCTTATTGCTGACACTGGGCACAGTGTATGATAATAAAACCCTTTCTGCCCAGATGCAGTGTTTGCTGTTAGGAAGTGAAGTTCTTGGGCACAAGTAGCGTAGCAGCTGCTGTGGAATTAAATATGATTTGTGTGAATCCCACAGAGAAGCCATACTAGTGAATGTGGCTCAGGAAGTCACCTGATGATAGCACAAAGATAAAGGCATGCCATGGGGAAGGCTTGGGAGATGGTGTTCCAAGGCCATGAGGTGGTTACTGGAATTTGTGTCATGCGGGTTGAGCTCCCCAGCTGACTCATACCACAGACAAAAGTCACACGGATAATTCTTGCACAAAACTCCCCGGTTAGATGGCACATGAATAATTGGAGATGCAAATTGTATAGGAGGTGAAGCTGCAAAGCATGGGTAGACCCGGTCATATCCAAACCCCACATATAGCAGCAGTATCTACATCCTAGGATAGCCAGTGGCTGCAAACTGTCACCCGGAGCCAATTTGGTTTCAAACTCGCTTTTCCTGTGAAATGAAAGCTGCTGCCCATCTAATGGCATCTGAGGTCACAGGGCTCAGTGGGACCAGCCCCAGGTCTGGACCCTCCCCAGAGATGCACCATCTAAGTCAGGAACTGTCTAGATTAAAGGCTGCAGGATTAAAGCGTCCTTGTGCAGGTCTTTATCTCAAAGCTAATCTAACCAAAGGCACGTATCCTCCAAATGAGGAGAAATGACCATTTTGGGGGAGGCAGCTCAGGGTCTTCTGAGGGCCCCTGCCGTCTGGGCTCCGAAATCACTCAGGGCCGTCCATGCTCTCTCTAGCCTCAGCTTCTGGATTTGTAAAACCAGAGATCTGAACTTCAGGGAGGCTCTGAGGTCTTTCCCCCCTATAATTTCTATAATTCCTTACAAATCCCATGTAGCCTCTAACTTTTATACATAATTATCCAAATATCCAGTTTCCATTCCAGGCCTGTGCAATTTTTTTTTTTTTTACTGTATCGAAATATACGTGATATAAAATTTACTACTTAACTATTTTTTAAACCTACAATTCAAAGACATTAAGTACAGTCATAATGTGGGGTAACTATCACCACCATCCATCTCCAGAAGTTTCTTTTATCCCAAACAGAAAATCTGTCCCCATTAAACACTACTCCCCATTCCTCCCTACCCCAGCCCCTGGGAATTTCTATCACACTTTCTTTCTCTTTAAATTTGACTGCCCTAGATATCTCATGTAAATTGGAGTTACACTTTTAAAAATATATGTATATTCTAAATACCCTCAGCATCCTAAGGATGGAGCAGGGTTACAGTTCCTGAGGCAGCGTCCCTTTTCTGTCTTCTCCATTCAGTTACACAAACACAGAGTTGGCCTGAGCAATTCTTTCACAGATTTTAAAAGTAGAAGTAGTCCAAACACGTAATTGCACGTAAAGCATACAAGAAATCATCAGGGGCTTACTGGTTTGGTTTGGTAAAAGACACACTTTTAAAACTGGTATTTGAAAACTCATTTCAAAAGTCAAGTAAACCAGGCTGCTATCTTCTACCCCCTGTGAACACTCTGCACACAAGTTTTTTTCTCACTACTGAGTAAAGTTACAAGAAACAACAGGAAACCCACGGCGGACCCCACATTAGTCTCCGGTGACCGTAAGCAGAAAATACAGTGAGTAATTCCCCTGAGGACAGGGACTGAGGTTGACTATTCAGTGTTCAAAAAATAAAAAGGAACCAACAAAACAAAGAGGGAAGAGAGAAAAAGAAAATATTTTCTTTGTTGATAGAAAAGGCAAGTTTTACTTTGAAAATTTTGGTATCTTTTAATACCAAAATTGTTGATAAAGATAGTATTGTGTTGATAGTTTCGTACAATAAGGAACTGCATGCATCTTGCTAATTTTCTTGACTTGTATAACTATAAGATGAGCTGCAGCATTATAGAAAAGTTAATAACATAGGCAAGCAAATATAAAATACAAATTTCTTAGGTAAACTTATATTAAATATTCATTTAACAGGTAAGCAAGTATGAAATATTAATGTCATGCAATATGGGTGAATATGAAGTAAAAATCACTGACCCAGGCTGTGAACTATTGATTAATGAGCACTATTTACTATGTTGTAACAACAGCAAAACATCTGCCAGTTCTAATTTGAAATATAATTCTACATCATTTTTACCTTCGATCTGAAAAAGCCTGGTGCTATGCCAAAACTTTCAAGGCTGAACAGAGAATGAAAAATGAAAGCCAAATGCTGAATTTTAATTCAGAACTGGGCAAATGTCATCTAGTTTTTATTTCTGAACTCTCCCTTATCAGGGTTATTATACAATGCCCTTTTTTACATTGAAATAAAATTGAGATTTATCCACTAATAGTTTCTCTTTTTTTTAAGTGCCTCAGACAATTTGTGTACATATTAGTTCTATAAAATATATAACATATACATATATAAGATTTATGAATTATTACAATAACCAAGAGGAGTTATATTAATAGGTTTCCCAGGGGAAGGAAAAATCTAGGAAAACAAATTCTTGGTAGGGCACAATTAATTGTAGACTCTCTTAATTATCTGGAGGGAGAGGTTTGGGAGAGTATATACTTATATATTTAAGAAATGAGAATAGATCTTGCGGACCCACAACATCTGAAGCTCTAAAATCACACCACGAGGCCCACTGCCTCCTCCTGTGGACTGAATCCAGCCACGACCCCTCGCAGCCCACAGCCGAAGCGAAGGCCGCCTGAGGCTGAGCAGGCAGCCTGTCCCCCCCAAGACCAGGCTCTGCCTCCAAGCCCCCTTGGCCCGTCCCTAGGATTTTGAGTCACTAGACCACACACCAAGCAAGGAGTGATCACTTAACGGAGAGAAAAGAACTCTGTTTAAAATGAAAGCATTATCAACAAGGGCCTAAGGCGGGTAAAATGACCTTCGGAGGAATTTCAAGCTGAAACAGGTCGAATTCGTTTTCAAGCCCTCCAATAATGTAAACTGTCAAAAATAGCAATGTGCTGATGAGGCTCAGTTCACTGATGGAAATCCCAACTATTTCACAACAGGATCCCTGCGAGTGAACGGGTGGTTAGTCATGCTGCCTTTGTTGGTAATAACGACCACGCTTTCATGTCCTGCTGGCAGAAGCAGGGGTGTGCGACTTCATGGACCCTGGGGGTGGGTGTTTTATTTCACACACGTCCCCCACCACCAAATGCTGTGACTGAGTGAGGGTGAGTGGGTTCCTCAAACCCCAGAGGGTCACAGACTCAGCCCCCATTGGACTGTGAAAGCCACGGCCAGCACATCTGACGCATCTGCCGAGACTTCTCTGGAACCCTGGCTGTGCGGGCGAGCACACTATTTTCTAATGAGTAAGACTGAAATCAGTGAAAATGCTCCACATTCAAGAGCAAAGTAACTTATCTGCTCTGTAACCACCGAACTCAGTCATCTAAGAAAAGACTTCATAATTCATGAAAACTGAGCACCGAAAACACAACAGTAGCCCGACTTGACTTGTGGGGTTGCATCCACATCTGTTCACAGACAGGGCAAGGGTCTAGTCTAGCAAGCCGTCAGATGCCTCATTGCTGGAATTTTCCATTTACTGACAGGGGCTGGCTGCGGTGGGCACACTTCTGACTCTGAGCAAAAAATAAAAGGTTAAAAATAGGGATGAAAGTATCAAACGTCTACCTACTCAACCCCAGATATTCTTTATGATTGGGGGGGCGGGGTGCTCTGTGTCCAGGGAACAAGGACTGCTGTGCTTCCGAAGGTGAGGTGGCCCATCCTGTATGAGTCACGCTTCTTTGCTGCTTGGCCATAAAAGGTTCTTTCAGCAGGGGCCTCAGCATTGGAACCTGCCCTCTGGAACCTTTACCCTCCTAGAACATGGGCGGACGCTAACAGACCCGACAGAGCCCAGATCTTCCCTGACAGGGCTGGAGCCTGAGGAGACCAGGGTGTCTGATCTGTGAGCCCAGTCTGGGGCTATGCAGCTGTCAGCCGTAGCTGTAGCCCAGGTGTGGCTGGAGCAGAGACTGGGGATTTAGGTGATTCTGGGTGGGTGAGAATTCAAAGCCTGGGGATGGTGGAGACACTCTGTGGGTCTCTGCAGACTGGTGGCTCTCTGTGCCCCCAACTCCCTGTTGGGAACTTGGGTACACACTAGACAAAGCCTGACTGTGCTTCCTCCCTAGCCCTTGTGTTTCCTTACCTCTCCCTCCCTGCAACTTTGCACCCCTGCTTTCTGCCTGTTACCCCTGCTGCAAGAAACCCAAAGAGGTGGCATCAAAAGGCAAAGGCTGCAAGGGTCAAAGACTCCAGGTCTGGTCTGTGAGACTCACACGGGCAGTGGGGAGGGGTTATGAAGGACATAACACCCTCCACCCCCACCCCCGCAAGTCACGCTGAGACTGACACACACACACACACACACATACCCCAAGACAACATAGCCCAGTCTCCCCCTGTCAGCTGCGGGAGCTTCCAAGTCACGCTCACACTGGGGTCAGGGCCTGGAAGGCCAAGTTACTTTTAGGTTCTTGCCTGTTATCTTGTCTTAGATCATGAAACCCACTAACGGCTGCTGAGATTATGAAAGTCATTGTTTTAAAAGAAAAGAGAGTAAGAATCAGATTTTTCACAACTTGTTGCAATGGCAACAGGCCAGGGTTGTAGCTAATTAACTGCCCGAAAGATAAACAAAGGTTTGCACATTCCTAGTAAATTATTTGCTCCTGGTTCGTTCTCTCTCTCTCTCTCTCTCTCTCTCTCTCTCTCTCTCTCTACAGTTTCCATAAGAATGGCCTTATTTTCATCCCCTTCAAACTCTGCAGCTTGGCTCAGGACAAATAAAGAGGAAACTGCTGGAATGTCTGAGCAGGCCCCACGGGTCCTGAAGGCTGAGGCCCCAGCGGGAAGCAAGCAGCTGCACAGCAGGCTTGCAGAGTCGGCCTCTCCATTTCTTTATTAACACCACCACCTACAGGGACCGCTCTGAATAGGATGGTGCAGCGCGGCCCACAGAGCTTAAGAAAAACAACACTCAGAACAATTGCACATTTTTTTCAACTTCCTGTTTATTAGTATTTTATCTAAGAGCAGAACAAAAGTCTGTATAAATGGGGGGAAAGAAAACAAAAGCATACACCAAAAAGTTTTGCCATACACTCACAAAACAGCTTCTCAAATGCTACTTAATTTTGATATTTTTAATTGAACCTACTTCAGGTGGTCAAATGTCTCTGAGGACAGAAGTTAAGATGAAATAAATGGAATTCACTACTTTATAAAATTATGTTATTTTTTAAAAATTTTAAGTGGGCTTGTCTTCTGTATATCTGTATGATGGTGTTTATTTGTAACTGGGGAAAGCCTACATTCTATCAGTAGGATTTTGCATTTGGCTAGATATGCTTACGAAATCAATGATAATACAAATGCCTCCCATAACATTTGTTGCTGAGCTTGGTTGTGTTGGACCGGGGGGAAGGCCATCCATTGAGGTTCCCAGACTTAGAGGTAGACAAAGGGCTGAGATGCCTGTATTTCTCCTTATAGCAGCTGGGCTGCAGCTTGAGTCACTCCAGCTAAGCTAGGAGGCCATTGCTGAGTCATGGGTGACTTCTGTGAATGCCACCTTTCTTCCTTAATCTGACTCCATGTTATTCTCCAGGTTCTTCCCTTCCCAAGTTTTGCATAAGGCCAAGGGTCAATAACATTGAGGAAACAGAGACAGAATGGCCAGAGAACTTGGTGGGCACATTTCCTCTGGAGAACGGCCTGTCTTTGTGGATGTGTGTTCAACAAAGGCCTAGGCCCAGCTCCATGGGACACTTCTCTTTTGTTCTCTTGCCCTCAACTCCGCTGACTCTCCTTTACTTTGAAGAATTTTAACATCATGCTTTTCCTACTCATTGACACAGGGAACTGCCTGAGATTTTTTTTTTTTTTTTTTCTATGCCCCAGTAATCAGAAATTTTATTGTTATTTACCCACCATGTCTGGTTCTTTGGTGACATTAGCATGTATGTCTTTGCCTAGGGATTCCTGATACCAGTGACCTCGTACCCGGGACAATGAGAAGGACTAAATAAGAAGAGCTCTCCTATTGTATGGGGTCTCACGCAGCATGACTGGCAAACAGGATGACCGGTAGGTGATACATTTGTGCTGGGGGAGGACTTACAGTTTGGGGCAGAGAGCAGATCAAACATTTTGTCATCATCGGAAAGTATTTTTGAAGCCATTTGTTGACTCTAGCTCAATAATACATAGAAAAAATCAGACAGACAAAACTCCTGTGTCTGCTTCACTGACAGAAAGTATGGGTTTATCACATAAAAAAAAGTCCTCCTTAAACACAAAAGACAACTCTCTGGGCCAGTATGGAAGTCACAGGACCCCTGGCAGCAGGAGCTGGGGTTGCAGGGAGGGGGTGAGAAAATCCACGAGGGCAGGCAGTCTGTGAATAGGAACTGTCCTGCCACCAATTTCATGCTGGGCTCAGAATAATGGACCTGACGCTCAATTTGTAAGGGGCTACCTTGCAAGCTACTGAGATTCCAGCCAGCCTACAAAGGGATGACTACAGTGACAAGTGACACATCAGTGACTGCTTGGAAGTCAAGAAGTGGTTCCTTTGCACAACAGTAAGCTTACATTTAATGAGTCACTGAGTAAAATCGACTGGACATCTATGGTTTGCGTTCCTGTGTCCTAGTCTCAATTTTCATAACTCTGCCCCAAGAGAGGAGTGGAGATTAAGCAGTTAAATCCGTCAGCACATCACAGTCCTCTTCCCACTGTGATTGGCTCAGGGATAGGCACATGACCTCAGCTGGTCCAATCAGAGTGAAGCTCAGCAGTTTTGCAGGGAATGCTGGGACAAAAGCTCTTTTTTACGGATTTGGACTTGGAAATACAAGCGGTAGCCACCTTGAGACTTGAGTCTATTTGAGAAGAGAGTCAAGGCATTAGAAACGGAGCCATGAGGAGCAGAGAAAGACTGAAATGTCTCGACTTCATTGGAACAGTACCTATGACAACCTTGTTCCAAGATTGCTTACTTATGTGACAGGATGGCAAGTTCTGGATTTTTCCTAAACCACTCTGAGTTGGGTTTTCTGTCACATTTAACCAAAAGGCTCTTAATTGAGTCAGAAATGCCTAAAAGATCCAGGTTTTCTATAACTGAGTCCGGGTCCCGCATAATCTGCCAGGTGCTAGTCCACAGTCGTATCACTTAACTAAAGACATGGAAATGTGCATCAGAAAATCCAGGAAAACAAATGGAGAGCAGTTCTGTTAATGTGTCCACACCTCAGCCTGCTGAGAGACCGAACTCACGCCAAGAGGGGTAGCAGGCTTCCCGGTGGGCACCGAAGAGACTCTTCACAATTATACATCAATTATAAAGAAAATTGAAGTGGAAGAAAACACACAGAAAATGATAGAAAGCTAGATGAAAAGGTTTGTTGAAACAGAGAAGGCTAAGGAATGACAAGGGACCACATGATACCATCATCCGACTTCTATTTTCAATGTTATTTTTCATCCAGCCATTTTATAAAGCACCCATTTTCCCTACCCGTTTAGTCTCAATATTGTTTGCTGTAGAATCTGACCAAGAAGATAGATCATGCTTGATGAGCTCAACACATAAAGGCGCTTGATTTTCATTTTATAACAAATAATGCTTACAGGTTTCTTGGTCTTATTGATTTCTCGTTGAAGTTCAGAATAGCTCAGCATAACCAAGACTTTCAAAAGGTGCTTACACATTTTAAACTTTGAAATAACAAGAGATAGAAATCCAACTTTGATCAAAGTGCATTTTTAAGACATGTCCTTGACAGTGTAAGCTTTGATTTGCGTCACAGAAACAACCCTAATTATAAGGGCATCTGCAGAGGCTTGACATCGCTCTCTCCTGATCTTTCATTCATTCATCACTGTGCAGCCCTGCGTACAAGGACAAAGGGCAGTGATATTGAACTTAAAGAGTTTATTGTGACACCAAGACTCACCTGAGCCAAAGACCAGGGAGCAGCCCCACCTAATTTCCCATCAGCAGGGGCTAAGAAGTCGAAGAAAGCTAGTGGCACTGACTCCAGTGGTTGAGTCAAGCCAGAGAGCCCCCAGGCCTAGCGGCTGCCCCGTGGGCCTCACTCTTCATAGCCTCTTTGGTCAATGAATGGATTCTGATTGTGAAGCTCCAATTCATCCTCTCTTCACTTCCTAGGGAGGTTTCTGGGGTACTACACCCGCTGACAGAAAGCCTCTCTCTGGCTCTGGGACACATCAAGTCTCCCTAAAATCTCACCTGCCTTGTGGAACTCCATGGGTGTGGATTCTGAATTCTTTAGAGACCAGCTCGTCTGCTTTCATTTTACAGATGAGGGGCGCTGCTTTCTGTCCAATCAGGTGAGAGCCTCGTGGGCTTGTCTCCAGGTAAAATTCCAATTTCCTGGTCCATGAGAGGTCCTCATCTGCCCCCCCCCCCCCCCCCAGGAGAGGATTTTGACTTAAAGGCAAGGAAGGAACCCCTTTTATCTTGCCAGTGCCCATCAGTTATCTACCAGCCCCTCGCCAGTTCTTCTTAGGATCCCCGGTGCTGGGTCCACCTACTGGCTTGGAGCTCCAGAGCAGGCCATCTCTGTCTCCCTACAGTGTTGCTTTGGCCATGGAGTCTCCCTGCTCAGGGACCGCCAGTGCCCACCACGGCCCCAACACTGTATTGAAATTCTCTGCCCAGGTTGAGAGAGACCCCATATGGTTTGTTCCCACCCTAGCTATACATTTATACATTTTCTTCCTCCCATCCATCTATCCATACTTTTACTGAACAAAACTACTCTGGGTGCTTATATTCATTTGCTAGGATTTCCATAACAAGGTACCATGCATGAGTGGGGTGGGGGCTTGAACAACAGCAATTTATTTTCTCACAATTCTGGAGCCTCGCAAATCTGAGATCCAGGTGTTGGCAAGCTTAGTCTCTTCCCAGGCCTCTCGCTTTGGCTTATAGATGGCTGCCTTCTCTCTGTGTCCCCACATGGTCGCCTTCTGAGTGTGTCTGTGTCCTAATCTCCTCTTCTAATAAGGACTCCAGTCATATTGGAGTAGCGTACACATGAATGACCTCATTTTAACTTAACTCCATCTTTAAAGATAATTCCTATCTCCAGCCAAACACAGTCACATTCTAAGGTACAGTAGTTCCCCTTTATCCGTGGTTTTGCTTTCTGTGGTTTTAGTTACCCATGGTCAACTGAGGTCCAAAAATACTAAATGGAAAGTTCCAGAAATAAACAACTCTTATGTTTTAAATTGTGCACCATTCTGAGTAGTGTGATGAAATCTCGAGATGTCCTGCTCTATCTTACCCAGAAGGAAAATGATTTCTTTGTCCCCACTTCCAAGCTGTATATGTTCCCCATCCATTAGTCCAGACCCGGGCAGACATTTTCAGAGTAAGGCCTACTTCTCCAAGTGTCGTGATCCAGCTATCTGTTTCATTATCAGGCAGTTACCCCAATATTGCTTGGTGGTCCACCGATGGACTGCAATCAATGTCTGGCCCAGCCCTGCATTAGCAGCAGTTTGGTATCACAGTGCTTGTGTTCAATTCCCTCCTTAGGTTACTTAATAATGGCCTCAAAGCACAAGAGCAGTGATGCTGGCTGTTTGAATATGCCAAGGAGAACCTGGAACATGCTTCCTTTAAGTGACAATGTATGTGTGCATAGAAAAAATAGTGTATTTAGGATCTGGTACTCTCCAGTGTCAGGCATCCACTGGGAAGCCTACAATGTGTCCCCCGTGAATAAGAGGGGACAACTGTACTGAGGTCAAGACCTCAGTATATGAGTTTGGAGTGGAACACAATTCAGCCCATAACAAGCACCAATCAGGTGCCATAAGAGTAGGACTTAGTGGAAGACTGGGCATAGTAGGCGCCAAACCAAGCCTTAGTTTTCTAACTAAAAGCCACCGAAGGGCGGGGGCGGGGGGGGGGAGGTGTCGGCTTCTCTATAGCTGGTCTCTGCATCTTTCCAGTGAGTTTCTGAAATGCACTTCTTCATGAATTACTGGGAGGCTTTCTAGTGCCGATCCGTGAGTCCCGTCAGCACACCCTGACGAAACAGCCTTTGTAGTGTGCTGCTTTCACTCACCCTGTGCCCCGAGTCACGTGAATAAGCAGCAGCATGTCCTGTGTGGGGCAGGAATGATGCCCACACCAACCTTAACCACACAACACTAGAACAAAATCTAGAAGGTAAAAAATAACTGGGGTCATTTAAAACATAGTGCCTCTTTAGCTGCAAACAAAGTTCGCTTCTCAGGCCCTCCGGCCGAGCTAAACATCAGCTCCTCTTTGAAGAGTGTGGACATCACAGACAGCCCTCCGAGTCCTTCTGGGTATCCCCATGCTTTGTTCACAGTGTGACTTAGTGACAAATGCATGCTGGAGTCCAACAGTCTGGCCTTAAACCCTGGCCCTGCAACCCACCTGCTGTGTGACTTTGCACGAGTTGCCCTCTCTGTGCCTCATTTTCCTCATCTGTAAAATAGGAATCATAATAAAACCTCACACATGAATTATGTGGGGGTAAAAGGAGGTCAGATCACCCGCATGATGCGCTGGGCCAGAACCTGGCACACAACTGGCAGAAGTGTTCATTAATATCACACTATCCTTCACGACTATCTGTCCTTCCAATCTGTGAACTTCCCAAAGGACAAGGGTACCCTTTAGGGTGGCATAGTGCCTGGGTCATAGCAATCGCCAGGGTCATGTTTGTGGAAATAAGCACACGGAACAACGCAATCTTAGTTTTAAAACAATTTTTTTTTCTTCTTCCAAAATGTAACAAGAAAAGTAATACAGACCAATTAAAAATGTTAAGCCCCCTGCTCGTTAGCCCTCATTCATAGGTTTTTCAGTGTAAAAACTTCACAAATACCTAATAGAACTGCACTTGTGCAAATTATTTTTGTTTCAATGTTCCATAAAAGAAATACCTTTAAATCAGCGGTGGATGGTGGAAGCAACACTCATAATGGTAGAATGAAAAAGTAGTGCCTTCATGTTCATCCTGGGGCCGAATGAACAGCACCCCAAATCGATCACTGACCGTTCCTCCTGGCAGCTCACTGACACCTCCTCACAGCCCTCCTGCCCAGTGACAAGGCCTATTTCAGGGGTGTGATGCTTACCTTCTGAGCCCGAGTCACCCCCCTACACACACATGACAGTAATAATATTTTTATTATCTGGTAATGTAAAAACTACATGTTAAAGAATTTATATTATTTGTATCAAAAGAGCTCCTATATCATAGAATCCATAATTCCAGAGTCATTAGCCATTGAGTTATTTGCAATGGCTGATGTTCAGGTAGAGTTCAGGGTTCCTGAGAATGTCATGGGGTCCCAGAGAACATCACAGATCTCCAGAGTGGGGACCACTCCGAGCATCCTCTGTCTGCCAGCAAGAAGCAAAGAGACAGGCCAAATGCTGATTGAAGACACAGCAAAAAGAGTCCTGGCTGCAAAAGGTGTCTTCTCACAAGTCTACAGGAGTACATCCATTGTGTTATGGGAAATCTGGTATTTAGAGCAAATCGACCCTGTATCAAAAACATTCTGGTATTATTCCCCCCCCCCCCGTGTCCCCCAAATCACCTTTTCACTTCGAGACTCCAGCTAGTCACACATGACAAACACTAGAAGTTCAAGTACCTATCAGATTCCTACCAACCAGAAATGCCTTCAGACCTCAGGGGGACAGATCCAGCAGGGGTAGCACTGGTCTGCACTCCTGCCATGAGCCCTGGGCCTGGGCCTTCCTAGTAAATGTGAGCCATGAGCCACCCTGAGCCTCACGTGTTAGTGTCCAGAGCTCTCAAGCTGACTCAGAACTGACTCTCAGGGGAAAAGATGAAGCAACTCTTTAAAAATGATTTAACCCACTTTTCTGACTTCCCTTGTCACACAAGATGAGACCCCGTGGAGCCAGGTTCAAAGGTGCTTCAGGAGAAAATGATGCTGTTTCTTCCCAGGTGAGGTCCGGGAGCCCACAGACTTGAGCTTCAGGGCTTGATTTGGGTTCATACTTGGGCCCCCACCCTCCACCTGGCTGTGCCCCTGCCTGGTGGGCAGCGGGGCACCACGTGTCGGTGAGGGCGTCTGTGGGTGACAGCATTGACGTCAGGAAAGCAGGCCCCACCCACGCGGTGGGAGTTTCAGTTTCACCGTTATGCAAATTGTTTTCCTAGCCCACACCCGGCCTCTGCCCCAGCCTCACACACTCTCCACTCTGAATTTATCGTGCACACCAGTTCAGTGAAGCATGTGCACTGTATTTTCTGTAAAACACCCAGGTGCAACTTTGAAACAAGATTCTCCTTTCAGAAGAGCAATTGCGATCGCAAATATAAAGTAATGCATTAGTAGCTTTGTCAGGAATAAAGCCCCAGGCTAACACCAAACTTCTAACAGAAATGGAGCCTTGAGTAGCTCCCCAGGAATTACACAGAGAGGAGACAGCTTGGGGCATGCGGAGAGCAGGGTGTCTGTGCTTCTAGTTGGTCCGAGGGGAGATGGGCCCCACCCTGGTGGACAGAGCCTTAGGGGTCTCCTGGGGTTTAGGAAAACAAATGTCTGGTTCACATTCTAATTACATTCTAGAATCGGAAAGCGCAGTCATTTTTACCTGCATTGTGTGATTCATTTGCAATTTGACTCAAGTGATTTGAGGTAATATCCACTCAGACAACCAAAAAAATCCCAACCAGAAACAGTGTTAGTAAAAGTTGGAAGATGCCCCAGAGGGGTGCCTTACCTTACCTCTGATGCTGAATGAATTATTTTGGGATATTTTGATATGAGCTTCAGAGCAGAATAATTTTTTAAGCTTCCCTTATTATCATGTCACTTATGAGCATCCTACTCTGGGTGAATGAGTCTGAATGTTTTCCTAAAAGATGTCAAGGCCATCCATAGAGACACAGGACGACTGCAGAATCCTCACTTCTACTCCCCTCAGAGAACTTCCTTGGTTCCACTCCTACTTGGTTTCATTTTCGAGGTGCAGCTGCAGGGTTCGTATGATGCTCACAGTTGCAATAAAGTGACTGATGACTCTGTAAATTATCCTGAGTGCAAAGAAACTCTAGTTCATTTATAAGAAGCTCTTAAAATAATTGTAAACTAAACTGCAGGTGGGGAACTTTTATAAGACAAAAACTACTGAAGCATAGACACTTCTGGGAAAGCCCCAAGTCATAAGAAATCCTCCAGTGACTTGTCACTCAGCTCATGCGGTGCCTTTCTGCTTCACTATAAGCACTCACAGGTGACAGATGGAGCCATGCCTCCTCTCAGGGATTCTGAGCACACTTGGAGGACATTTCTGCTTATGTGAAAGGTCATGGCACAAGGCCAGGTGGAGGACATGCCCTGGTCTGAGTGCCACCTGTGTATCAGGCTCAGAGATGTGTTCTGTCCCCACTGCAGGTGACAAAACTGAGGTGTTGGAGGGGTTGGGTAAGTCGTCAATGTTCTGAAAAAGCCAGAACGCAAAGCTTTTGTTTTTGAGCCCTTTGCACTATTACATCTTTGAAAAACTAAACAGCCAGATGTACAAATTCTGCCCAACTTCCGAACGCCATGTCCTCAAGAATGCATCCTTTCCCGGCCGTGTGCAGGCCGGTTTGTGTCTGTCAGCCCTCCTTGGTCTGTGGCGACACATCTGCTTAGTTGCGGGCTATGAGATCTGGGATCTCGTCATTTCCACACACCAGAACCGTGTGCTTCAGCAGCTCCATCAATGAAAGTAGCCGATGTTCGAAGACAGTCGTTCTTGGTTCAGGTCTCCCTAATGTCCTGGCCTGCAGAGAACCCCTGGATAGAACATGGAACTCAGGGTCTCCCTGACTAGTGGGGACCCCTGTCCTCTCCCTTCCCCTCTCTCTTTCGTGAGGAGCTTGGAGACTGCTGTGGGCTGAGGAACAGGAGAGGGGGGCCCACATACAGCATGACATATTGCATGCTGGTGGTCACAGGTATGGGACTCTCTGTTCTCCCAGAGTTTCCCCCAAGGGAGAGTGAATAAATTTTCACTGGATACCCCGAGACCATACCTGGGACCCACCCTCTGTGAGTAAGTATGTCTGAGGTCCAGCCAGCCCCCTCCATGGGCCTGGCCAAGAACATGCTCTCAAGGCAGGGAACACCTTTTCGGGGACTCCCATTAGGCCCTGTGGACAGGTCAGCCAGGGCACAAGTACTTAGAAAAAGACTGATTCTCCCAGGCATTCCTGTTACTGACCCAACAGGAGAGATCAAATAGATGGGACTTCATTCTTTGTGACTGGGAAGATATTTCAGAATGACTTCCAGAAAAAAAAAAAAAAATGGATCACTGAAGACATAAAGAATGAAATTATGTTGTATAAGATGCCCAGGTGGATTCTGAGCTGGGGTGACCATGGTAGGTTTTCAAAGGAGGTTAGGGGGAGCAAACCAGAGGAAGTTCAGCTGCCAGCAGCCTAAGGAGAAAGAGAGGCCCATAGGGGTGACCTCGATTTGGGTGGAAGTTAGGGAGACGCGGGGGCGTAAGGCTGGTCCAGGAACCCCATGCGGGGGAGATAGAAAGAGGTGAGGTTGTGGAGGAGGGAACTGCAGTCAATGTCCTCTTCCCTCTAGTGCACATGGCTGGGGGCTGGGAATCTAGCTCATGGTCAAGCCTTGGACTGGGCAGTTAGTTGGCCCCAGTTTCTGTGGCCATTTTCCAATTACAGTCAACATGAGTAGTTTAGGCAATTTCACCACCTGCCCCAAATTTCCATTTTTAATAGAGAATTAAACTGGAGCATTCAAGAAATTCCCCCTCAAATAAGTGTTTAGGAACATAAATGTATTTCTATCTAGCTATATAAACACCTGCATGTAAACCCACCCATGTAAATATGTTATCTGTCCATACTAGCGATCCAATGATGGGTTTGGCTATGTGATTTCAGACCTCAAGATGCAGGAGAGTCTCAGTCAGGACAGGCGGGGCTGTGCTGGGGAACAAATCCCACCTCCCGCACTCAGCAGCTTAGCCCAGCTGCTTCTCACTCTGCCCGTCCAAACCAAGTCTCACGGCTGGGCCTAACTTCAGAAAGCCTGGGCCATTGTACTCTGCTGTGTGCATGCAAGACAGGGGAGAATGCTGTGGACAACAACAGAGATGGCCACAGGGATGACAGGGTGGAGAAAGGGACAAGCAGCCCAGAGGCACAAGGAGGACCGCGTCTGAGGGGCTGAGCTGGCCTTCCTGAGTCTGGCTCGTGCTCAGCGTTGGGTGTGCACCTTCCCATCTGAGGCCCTGCGAATGGACGGCGGGCCTCAAGGACAGAAGACCCATAGAGCTGGCCATAGCCGCAGGGTGGTGTCTACTACAAAGGGCCTGGAGGGAGCATGGATTGCTAGCTAGCCACATCGGTGCTTGTGGGTGGGGACACGCTCCCGGGAAGGCACACATCTAACTGCCAGAAACAGAAGGGCTTGCCTCATGGGAGGAAACGGAGCCCGTCCACCGCTATGCAGCCTATTTCTCTGTCAAAATGATGTTCACGCCGGGCAGGGGACTCAGGTCGTTAGAATCCACCAAAGAAATAGGACCAGTGAGATGTGCATGTGGGGAGAGAGGAAACGACAGAGGAAGGCAGCTTTACCTTGAGTTGGCAGGGCAGGCCGGAAGCCTTGAGACCCAGGGAAGTGTTGCAGGGGGAAGGCTGTCCATGAGACCCAGGGAAGTGTTGCAGGGGGAAGGCTGTCCATGAGACCCAGGGAAGTGTTGCAGGGGGAAGGCTGTCCATGAGACCCAGGGAAGTGTTGCAGGGGGAAGGCTGTCCATGAGACCCAGGGAAGTGTTGCAGGGGGGAAGGCTGTCCATTAGCAGAACTCTCCCTCCATTGAGGGACCTCCATCTTTTTCTCATCAGACCTTCAGCTGATTGGATGAGGCCCACCCTGCTTTACTCAATGTCTACCGATTTAGATGTTAGCCTTGCCTAAAAATATAACTTCACAGAAACATCTAGGATAATGTTTGGCCAGATATCTGGGTATTGTGACCAAACCAAATCAACACATACAATTAACCATCACAAGGGTGATGAACAGCATGTGAGGCAACTGAGGCACAGGATGGGGGTAGAGATGCATGGTGACAGCTGCAGTTACCGGCAGCCAGAAGGCAGGCCCTCAGAGCCGCCGTGCTGGGCTTCTCACGTGTTCATAAGACATGGCCATTCTGATGGCCGAAGAGAAGGTGACTCCATAAACCCTGTCCAAAATGCCAAAAGAAATGCCTTATAAGATCCAAGATAAGAAAGTGGGGAGGCCCGGGAGCCAGAAAGTTAGTGAGACCAGTCACATCCAGCTTTTTATCAGATTATAAACTTTTAGATACAAAGAAATTCTTAGCTCCATAACTCTAGGGTACAGAAGACTTGTTTTTGTTTGTTTGTATGTTTGTTTGGTTTTTTGTGGCAGAAATTAAAGAGGAAAAAAAATCTTGCATTTAACAATAAATGCATTACTAGAAGCCAGAAAATTTCTAATAAATAGTCTGGTTCAAAGAAAACCAGACTTTCCCAGCCATTAGGAAAGGAGATGCCTGAACATCACTGAAGGGGACATCTCAGAGTAGAGCGCAGAGGTACACAGGAGGTGTACAAGATGGTCATTGGGCCTCTCTAACCCTGGAGCGGGCGTCTAGGAAAGGGACAGTAGCTAGGTGAGATGTCACAGCAAGTATAGAGTAAAAGAATGACGTACCAATGTTTTCCGTGCATATACTCGGTACCAAACTCTGTGTGAAGAGTTTTATATTTAACTTCAGCAGCCACCTCTGAAACAGGTACCACCATTTACCTCCACCCCACAGATGGATGCTGTGTTTGAGGGACGCACACTGAAGTACCCTAACGTGTGTGACCGCAGCATGGTGGGCTGGAGGTCCTGCCATGCTCTGTGGGTTCCAAGGATAAAGAGCCAGTGCTCCCCAGGGGAGGCTCAAGGGCCTAGTACTGAGCATCAGACAGAAGAAAAGTCTGGGGGAGACCTAAGTTCATTCAGAGAGCTTGTACCTCAATCAATTCCTACGTGAGTAGAAGATGTGTGAGAAATTAAGGTCAATAAATGCAAAGTAGAATACACAAAAGCCCTCAATTCAGAGCACAAGGCAGGCCAAAGCACCACCCCAATATCTAGCACTTCGGGGGGTGGGCATATACAATGTGAACTTGAAAGCTGCACGGAAGAGGCTGGTGGGAGCGGGCTGGCTGGGAAGCTGTCCCATGAGCTGCCTTAGGAGCAGGGAGCGCAGCCCGTGAGCGTGAAGCGGAGTCCAGAGCATCCCTAGGTCCCAGCAAGTGCCCCTAACAGTGGTCTGAGTGCTGCCTGTCAGAGAGACCAAACAGGGCAGGCCAATCGACAGGTGGCGTGGCTCCTTAACTGCAGGAATAAACTAGGAGCTCCTGGATTCCCACATGTATGAGAGTCTCTCTCCTACTTGTACTTGTCCGGGGATCGGCATCTGTACAGATGAACATGTGCCATTGGCAACCAGAAAGGGATTGGACACCACTTTGCCAATTCTGACGTGACAGCTGTCAGGTTGAAAAGCTCCGAAGACAGCGATGGCCCAGGCACAGGTGAGTGTGCTCGTCCTTGTGACGGCGCACACTGATGTTAAGTGGATAAACCCTTCACCTGGCCACCTGCTGCAACAATCCAGGAAAAGAATCTTGTAGACGCTTTACTGCAAATCGTCATAGGCCTAATTCTGTTCCCCTAACATTTATGTTGCAGTCCTAATGCCCAGGAATTCAGAATAGGGCTGTATTTGTAGATGGGGCCTTTAAAAACATAATTAAGGTAAAATGAGGTCACATGGGCAGACCCTAATCCAATATTATTGGTGTCCCTACAAGAAGGGATTAGGACACACAACACGGCTGAGAGGTGACCATTTGAGGACACAGTGAGACGGCACCCTTCGCATGCCAAGGAAGGAGGCCTCAGAAGGACGCACACCTACTGACACCCTGGCCTTGGGCTTCCAGCCTTCAGAACTGTGAGCAAATGCTTCTCTGTTTAAACTGCTCAGTCTGTGGCATTTGCCCCAGCAAATTGATGCACTTCCAAAACTACTTTGGGTTTTTCTACATGGTCACAATCAGTGACAAGGGTCTGGGTTTTCTATGCCCTGGGCCATCACCTCCAGCAGGAGAAAGCCCAGCCTGCAGCCACTGGCAGAACCCTCAAAGCCACATGTCCTCATCCCACATGTGAACACAACATAGTGACGTCCTTCCAGCAGAATACTAAATAATAAGGAAAAGGGTACAGAGCCAAGACTTCACGACAGCCCAGAAGTGCGCATGCACACACACACTGCCCACAGAGCTACCCGGGGTCAGTTGTGTAGAGAAGACATTGAATCCATGTTGACCCTGTGACAAGACTATGATGGTGAAAAAAAGCACTGAGTATCACACAAAAAAGAGACCCCAGACAAAAAGTTGGGGGCCATATTAATGTTGTAATATGTGGTCAGTAAAGAATCTTCCAGATGGATCTGGGTCTATAGAACAGGCCAGTTCTCTTGCCATTTGGAACCAGTGGAATCCCGTGCTCATGAGCCAACCTGTCCAGTCACAGCTTAGCACGTTGAACTCGATGATGAAGAGCACCGTGCATAACTGAAACAAGCGCTGCAGTTTGGAAGTCACCACTTTTGCTGCTTTAAGGCTCCATTTTTGAGCTCTTCTTTTTGGAAAAGCTCTTTGGGCCCGCGGTGCCTTTTATGGTGCTTAATAGAGTGACAGATTCCAGGTGAGAGATTTTAGCGACTGCCAGGTGACAGGAGTAGGTGGGGGCCCCGGGGGGTCATGGGGCCGGGTAGAATGGAGGGGGAGGGGGGCAGTGAGGGTCGGCTGGCTGTGGCTCCCACGGGTAATCCCCAAAGGGAATTTCAGCTGAGTTCTGGGCAATGTCAACCCTGGCAGAAGTGCATGTCCTGGGGGCTTTGCTCTGAGGGGCACATGCATGGCCCAGCAGGCGTGTGCGGAACAATCTCCCCGTTCCTGCCGAGTTCTGCCCTTCTGCGATCGCTTGCCAGTGACACCCAGCACCGCTTCATGCACAGAGCCTGGGCCCTCCTACCCCTGCGCCCCTGCACCCGCTGACACCATACCTAGACAGCAGTGTCACCGCTGCACCTCCCAGCCCACCTGGCCCTCTGGACATGACCTCCCACACACTCAGTGCTACTGCCCAACTCAAGCTCACACGGCCCGTCCCTCCTCAGGGCTCTCTCTTCGTGTTCTGTGTCCTCATTACTTGGGTCTTGCTCTTCAAAGGTGGCAAGCAGTGGCTTGCTTTCTGATTTGCCGCCGCATCCTGATTCCCACCTGCAGTGCCTATAGAGACACCTGGGGTTTTTTAGGTCGTCCAGCTCTTGGGACTTCCTCGTTGCACTGCGGAAAGGTTTCTCAGAGAACATCCGGGGCTCTGTATAAAGCACCTGACCGTCGTGTCTGCCCTTCGGTGTACTAGACATTTCCCATCAGTTGGCCCTGGTCACGTGATTGGATGGAGGCAGGGCTAAATCGCATGGGTCCAATGTCTGCCTTGGGGGGCACACGAGAACATGGTCACACGTGAGCGTGTGCATGGGATGAGACCATAGAAGGGAGGGAATGGGCCAACGGCAGAGGCTGGCTGGCTCACTCTGGGTAGTGGTCTGCAGCTGCGGCAAGGGACCCAAACTTAGATCCTGCATCTCAGAAACTGCTCCTCAGATGCCCTCTGTCTCACACACGAACATTGGGCCCCAAACCCTGGAACTTCCAAACCGCAGGGCTTGTCTGAATTATCATCTTGGTTTTGTCTTAATGACTTCAACGCACAAAGCTGTGTGCTTCCAGGGCAAGCACGCAATGGGCTTTGCCGGTTCCATGTGGCAAGAAACACTTGTTTCCAAGAGCCAGCTGCGATGAGACGAGCACATTGCCTGGCTGTGTCTGGGGAGGCGCTGTCGGCCACTGCGGGAGGGCCGGCCACCATGCGGCCTCCACATGGACAACTGGTCAAAGGAGCCAGCCACGCCGAAGGGCCGGGCTGGGCCTGCCACCACCATGCAGGCCTGCCACGCAGGTGACCCCATCTGCAGTAGCTGCTCAGCCAGTACACACCTGAGAGAAAGAGGGGGCCCATGAGCTGGGGCGACAGAAACAGTTTCCATGCTGGGCCCACCCCTCACAGTCACAGTTACAGTCAGTATTGATGGGACAGGTGTCACCATCTGTTCCGAGTTCTCAAAATGTCAGTGGTGACATGGGCAGCCTGCAGTCTCACAGCTGAGTCAGGTCTCTGCATCACCACGTCTGTCTGCTTCTGTTGGCCCACTGTGACCCTGCCCTTCCGGCCTCACTGAGTTTTTGTAATGCTGAGGGTGTGAGAGGGCACTAATGTCCAATGCGTTGTTACTTCAACTCTCCCCACAAAGCTGGTTTTCTTTTTTTTTTTTTAAGATTTTATTTTTTATTGTTTTTGACAGAGAAAGAGATAAGAGACACACAGAGAGAAGGGGGAGGGCCCAGAACAGTCTCCATAGTTGCACATCATTGGTTTTTCCACATGGTTTCATTCCACAGGTGGGAGTGGGGCTGCACAGGGCAGGAATTGGGCCGGGGTCTCACCCCGGTGAGAACTGAACTGGGGGCACTCCCCAGTTCAGCACGAGTCCACACAGGCTGGGGCCGGATTCGATCCTTGGTCCCTGAGGCTGCAAAGTGAGCACTTAACCCACTGAGCCATCCCAGCTTCCCAAAGCTGGTTTTCTAAAGGTGCAATTCATCATGCTTTCCTCTGCTCAAAATCTCTCAGCAGCACACAGACACAGAGAGACACACACAGATATAGAAACACACAGACACAGAGAGACACACAGACACACACAGGCACACAAAGACACAAAGAGACACACATAGACTCACACACAGACATACACAGAGATACAGAGAGACACATAGACACAGACACAGAGAGACATACACAGACACAGAGAGACATACACAGACATACAGACACAAAGAGACACAGAGACACAGACTCACACACAGACACAAAGACACATAGACAGACTTACACACACAGGCACAGACTCTCTCACACACGCGTGCACATGCTCCCTGCAGATGAAGGGCCCGCACTGTGGTCTGGCCGTCCAGGCTCTGACAACCCCAGCCCCGGGCAGCCGGGATGCACCATGTGCTGCAGCGTTCTGCCTCTGATCAGGCTGCTCCTTCCATGTGGGGTCTCTTCTTATTTCTAAATTTCCATCCAAATGTCACCTACCTTTTTCCCTGGACTCACACATTCCTTCTAACCTTCTATAACATTCATGTTATGTCCCTCTAAGCTGCGTTTAAGTGACATTCCATGCGTTATAAAGCAGGAGACAGTCCAGGTCGTGAAAGGCACTGTGGGTGCCTCCTGAGGCAGGGCTCCCTGGAGCAAGGGACTTGGGGACGGCAAGCGATGTGTGGGCTCCCAGGAAAGATGCAAGGGCCTCCACCCAGATCCAGGCCATGGAACGTGTGGGCCCTCGCTCACCAGCTATTAAGAATTGCAGCATGGCGACAGCATAGCATAAACACACCCGTGGGCCTTCTGAGCACAGCTGAGACACCTGTGGGGCTGGCCCAGCTGGCATCTGCCACAGACCCAGGAGGGGTGGTGCTGGGGAGCTGCTGGTCCCGCCCAGAAGTCCTCCTGGTGGCAGGACCGCCCTCTCTGCAAGGGGCCCTGCCCAGCTTCCAGCCTGCGAGCCCTCAACTGACCGGGTGGGCTCTCTCACCGTCTGGTGTAACGCCACATGCACGCTTTGTGCTCTTGGGCTTCTTGTAAGCTGTGTCCAGTCCTACCCTTGTGGTTATTGCCACTGATCTGTTCACGTTGGCTCCAGAAAATCAGGCTTTTTTCTAGCTGGGTCACATGTTCACTTTTCACACTTCAGGTCAGATGTTCTCACGAGGCAGATGTCCAGCAGAGCTTCTCTCCCGGTGCCCACGGGTGGTCCCAGACCCGCTGGCTTGGCCCGCCTCCAGCACTGGGAATGGGTCTCCCATGAGCTGGATGCTCCTCCTTAGCTCTCCATTGACACCTTCTCGTCTCAGCTCCCTGTCCCTCCACTGTGTCCACCGTGTCCCCTGTCCACCCTGACCATTTTCTGTCTCCACCTTGTAGCTCCTGAAAGCTCCAGCTCTCAGCCCTGAAGTCACAGGACGTCTGAAAGGCAGAGAAGGGTGTCACAGTGCTTGACTCCACATCCAACCAAAATCTCCTACCTCGTCTCTTCCAACTCCTCCAACGTAAAACTTACAAACTTTAAATATGTTTTCAGCAGGACAATGTAGACTACTTAATGAATGGTGCCAGGAAAAACTTCTGTCCATTTAGAAAAAAATTAGGACTCCCCCACCACCACACTTCAAATCATAGACAAATACAAATTGCTGTGGAATTGGTATTTTAGACCTCAAAAATGAAATTATAAAATACCAGGAGGAAATAATACGTGAGAATATTTTTGTAATCTGGGGTGGAGGCAGACTTCCTAAGCAGCCAAAACTCAAGTGTCCAGAAAATAACAACTGATCAGACTGTATAACAATTAAATATTTCTGTAAAATAAGACAGAGGAAAAAAAAGTAAAAATCAAGCAACAGACTAGGAGAAAATGTTTGCAGCATTTCTATCAAGGATTGAAAACCCAGAATATTAGCAGAGCTCTTATAGAACTACAACTGAAAAAAAAAAGGAAAAAAAGGAAAAAAAGGAAGAAGCGAAGGAGGGAGGGAGGGAGGGAGGGAGGAAGAGAGAAAGGAAGGAAGGAAGAAAAGGCAAGGAATATGAGCAGGAAACATATTTGAAAAAACAAAACAAAACAATTAGTAGGCCACAAGCCTCCTTTAATCCAGCTCTCCCTGGATCGATCTGCTAGTTTACACATTTGTTTTCAAAATCAGCATTTCTGGCACTGGGTTTAGTCCTAAAAAATTTATTTTCAGTGCATAGGTACAGATTCATCAGATTTATGCCATAACGCTGTTCAGCAGGGAGGGCATATCTTACATACACCCTAAAGAGAGACAGAGTGTGTGAATACAAAGGCAGGTGACCACAGAAACACAAGCAAAGGGTGCCAATGAGCTGTGCCATTCTACAATCTGAAGAACAGAATTTGTGGCACAGACTGCGGATGCGATCATTAAATATATGCAGAGGGAAAGGCCTGCAGGGAACCGCAGAAGCGCTGGTGGTCGGAACGCAAGCTACATTTTCTGTGTGGCCTTTTGTGCTGCAGTCCCCGTTTGGCATCACGACGGCCCCCGAGGGCCCGAGCCGGGCCCACTGTCTATCTTGGGGTCTTCACCCAGCCCTCCACCCTCTGGACACCTCCCTGCTGGCACCCTTATTATTTCTCCAGATATTACCTTCAGGGAACAAGCCTCTGACCTCCCACAGGCCTCATAGTGTTTTACCCGCAGTTTTTGCCTTGCTTTAGATACTGCCCTGAATCATATAATAAAAGAATTACTTAAACATTCTGGGATAGCTCAGCAGTTGAGCACTTGCCTCACAATCGTGAGGTCCAGGGTTCAATTCCTGGCCCTAGCTCATGCAAACCCATATGCTGAACTGCGGTGCAACCGCCAGGATGGCTCAGTGGCAAAGGTTCTCGCTTCCCATGTGGGAGGCCCCCAGATGGCTTGGTTCCTGCCCCACGTGGCCTCGCATCCAACTGTGTGGAATAAAACCATGTCACAAATAATGATGTACGACTATGGAGACTGCTCTGGGCTCTCCCTCCTTTGCTCTCTCTGTTTCTCTCCTTCTCTCAAACAATAAAATAAAGAAATAACTAAATAAAAATTTTAAAGTTGTGGCAACCTGGGGTCCCCAACAGTGAACATGTCCCCTACCCAGCCTGCACACACTTGCCCACCTGCCCTTTGTCCCTGCCCCCGGGGTCCAGGCTGAGGCTGAGCCTGTGAGTGCCCCACCTGCATCGCCTCTGTGCAGTCTGGGCCCCTGCGCTCCTGATTTTGAAATCAGTTTCAGTCTCTTGGCAAAGAGTCATCGCTGAAGGCGACCCTTGTTACTAAAATAACTTTCCACAAAATGCTCTGAGAGTGGCTTCTTGACTGTAAATGCTCCTGTGTTATAAGAAATGCCCGTGTTTGTGTGGTTACATCTTGTGTAACCGACTCTACCGGGTTTTCAGGGTGAAAATTGCTCATTTTTGTCATTTCCCAAACCTGACATTCTTTCACTATAATGTGGCAATTTCTCAGTTCTTTAAAGTCCCTTTTTCTTTAAGTTCTCGTGAATTGGTGGTTCCTGTTTTTCTGACCTGCTGGTCGACCTCATGCTGCATGAGGTGCACAGTCACCCTTGTTCAATAACTAGGAGACCTGGGGGGAAAGTCCCTGCCGAAGACGTGACCTCTGGGCCAAGTGGAGCCTTTGCCTGGCTCTGTAACTGTAAAGTGCAGTGAACACGGGAGAGAGGGAAAGGAGCAGGAAGGTGACAATGTGGGTGAAAGTGGTGACTGTCGTGGGTTCTTGGTGTGAGGTCAGCCTGCTTCCCTCCTGTGGAGGCTCTAGGGTGAGCCCCAAATGCCCTGCATGGGGACTTGTGCGGAGCCGGACGCCGTAGTACACAAAGACAAGGAAGGTCTCTTTCTTCCCTTCTTTCTTCTCTTTTTTCCTTCCTTCCTTCCTTCCTTCCTTCCTTCCTTCCTTCCTCCTTCCCTCCCTCCCTCCATATCTCTCTCTCTCTCTCTCTCTCTCTCTCTCTCTTTCTTTAGCAAATGCAAATACCAAATTCCATTTTTCAACTTCTGTGTTTTTACAGTTTAGGGAAAGTTAAAGTGAGGACAATGTATTTGCTTAAATAGAAGGTGACCTCCTGCATATTGGTTGGTCACTTGTCCATGGGCAGCAGATGTCCCCTGAGCGGGCAGTCTGCACTAAGTTGGACCTGGGGGAGGGGCCTCCTGCAGCATTGGGAAGGGTGTCACTCTATCCATTCCCTGGAGTCACTGTGACATTGTACCACCACAGGGGCTCGAACCACAGAAATGCATTCTCACGGGTTCTCAAGGTGGGAAGTCTGAGATCGAGGTGTCCCAGGACCACATCCCCCTTGAAGGCACAGGGGCAGAATCTGTCCCTGCCTCCGTCCCGGCTTCTGGTGGTTCCTCAGCTGTGGCAGCGTCACTCCAGTTCTCCCGTGTGTGACTGACAGTGTCCGAACGTCCCCTTCTCGTAAGCACTCAGTCACATTGGAATAGAGGCCACCCTACTCCAGTAGGACCTCTCTTAACTAATCACCTCTATCACGACACTATTTCCAAATAAGGCCTCATTTTGAGTTATTGGCAGAGGTAGGACTTCAACCTATAAGTTTAGGGGAGACTCAATTCACCCCATCACACACACAGAGGCCTGAATGATGACTCACAAAGACAGGACTCCTACTCACTTTCTTTGCCATTTCCTCTGCCTGTCTCTCCCCCAGACTCATTCTGAAATAAGCTGCCTTCTTAATAAACACAGGCCATTTGCTCTCTTCCCCATCAGTGTCAATGTCTATGCTAGAAAAGAGTCCAGGGAGTGGTGGTTCAAGGTGTGGCATTCCCTACAGCTCGGCCGCTGCCGCTGTTCAAACGCTTCTCATGGGAATGCCTCTCAGGGAGGCTCCTGGTCCCCCAGCCTCAGGAACGAGCGTTAGGCTGTCCTGCCTCCAGGCCCCTAATCCCTGGGCACTCGGAGGAACATCCAGGAAACCCCACAGGTGCCTGGCTGCGTGAAGACAGCTGTCCCAGAGTTGCCAGCTCCGGCCGTGGGCCTGGCCCAGAACTCTGGCTCCCCCACTTGTTGGCTTCAAGACCTCAAGCTCTGCTTCCTCTATAAAGTGGTGGTTCTTACTCAGGGCTGTCCCATGAGCTATGGTATGTGAGGCCCTCAGAACAGGACCTGCCCAGGGGAGGGTCCTGAGGCATCTCCTGACACAGTGAGAGCGCCAGCTCACTGGGGCGGTTTGTTCACAAGAATTCTGAGGTCGGTTCTGTGACCACTTAGTCTCCTGTTCCTCATCCCTCGATTTGTAAATGGCATTCGGAGACAAGTTGACTCTGGGGGTCCGGGGCAGCCAAGTCCCTTTCCAGATTGTGTCCCAGGGATGAAGTCCAGCTGCTGATGATGGTGACAACCCCTGAGGCTTTGTGGGACAGGAGCCCACCAGTGCCTTTCCTGTGCCCAAGAGCCTGCCCACCTGTGCTGTGGATGCTAAATGAGCCCAGGACCCCCCACCCTGCCCCGGGACATGGGAGAGGGGAGCCCCACTTGAGCCCTGAGGTTGGCAGCCCCAATGCAGGGCCGCTGTGCTTAGAGCACACAAGCCAGTTCTTTTGAGAACGCCAAAGTGATTTAACAGTGACAATGATTGTGATGGTTCTTATGGAAAATAGAAGAGAAAAGAAAAAGGTTTGTTCAACTATTTGCTCATATTTGCAGAAAGAAACTCTAGGCAGATACCTAAGAATTGAAGAGAAGAGTTACAGAAGGTAGTCGGTAGGGGCTGGATGGGAAACAGCAGCTATAGGAATCTACTTTTCACTGGACACCTTTACGTAGTTTCACTTTTTAACCCTGCTCAAAAGAAGTAACGAAAGCTGGGAACTCTCTTATCCTCTATGTTTGCAGATTGAAAGAGACATTTTATGTGCTCGTCTCAAAAACGCCAGCTAAGGTGAGCTCCACCTGAGACCTGCGCCCCTTCCAGGTGACAACCTTGAGGAGTCCACGGCAGGGTGCTCCCACCTCTGACTGGGCAGCTCTGGGCAAGGTGCTCTGAGGCCATGGAGAGCTGGCTGCTCTCAGGGGCTAGAAAAAGGTTGTCTTCCCTCAGAACAAGAAGATGTGGTGATCCTAAAGGCTTTACTTTGGGGGTGTTCGTGGAAAACAGGATCTGGCAAGGATTCGGGGCATGGGTCACAAGGCAGGAATTGCAGCTCTGCCTGGAACAGGGAGACTCGTCTGCTCCTCGTAACCTGGGTTGATCACGCCAGACCTTGTCGGGAGAATATGGGATTAAACATGCTAACAGACATGGACCCCAGCACATACCTGGATCCTTGGGGCCCCACAAATATTAAATCCATCCTGACAGCTGTCAGGAGCCTTTTCGAAGTAAGGGTCCATGACCTGTATTTCAGGCAGCATGGTTACTGTCCCGGAAATCCTGCAGGAGGCATAAACTACCACCCCCATGAGAACCAAGGGGCCCTCTTTCCCACCAGCGAGCGCGAAGTCCCTGTCTTTGGAATCGGTTGCTCAGATAGTTCCGGGACACTGTCCACTTCCTGAAACATGGAGAACAATTTTCGTTTCAGTGAGTCTATCACCTGCCACTGACCACTCACTTTTGTGAGCAGAGTAGAAATTAGAGTTGGAAGGTCCTAATCACTTTGGCAGGTGGAGGTAGGGATGAGCGGGGAGAGGGCTGCATGACTTTAAAGGCCTTGTAAGCATGACCGGAAGCAGCTATTGGCCCCTCTCAAGTGACCATTTCTGGTCTAAGTGTCCCTCTGAGGGGCTGAGCTGGTGACCACAGAGCAGGTGGCACCAGTCTGGATGGAGGTACAGGGGGCTGGAGCCTTCTGGTCTGCAGTCACCTCCTGTGCGGCTGGGTGGCAGTCTATGCTCATTCTGTGCCTCACCTCTCCCCTCTGCCGAGCTTAAGGCAGCTCAGGCACTCAGGGGACTTCAAAGGGACTGCCACACAGAGACAGCCGCTGGGCTGCCAGGCCCCGCCCCGCGGCCCCAACTTGGAAGGCTTATCTGAAGCAAATCAAAGGTGCGCAACCCAGCCGCTGGAGGATGTGACTGCCTGTGAACAACGGAAACAAGTCATGGACAACAGAGCCTTTGAACAGAATGCTCTAGATGTTTAAGGAACCGCAGTCCCCTCCGCCCAGGGCTCTCTGGCTTCCCCAGTCACTGGCCACTTGAGGAAAAGGGAGCAGTCAGCAGGGAAGGGGGACTCCCATCGGGAGTCTGGCTGAGTCTGAGTCATCGCTGCCGCCCCACTTGTCCAGGGGATCACAGCACACACCTGGTGTGTGACATGTTTCACTGCCCTTCACCCACATCAGTGAAGCCTTCACAGTGAGACAAGCTGCCCCCAGATGCTAGATGCTGGCACCCTCGGAGACAACCCTGGTTGCCACGGGCCTCTGCTCCTGGTCTACACTGGTCCACGGGTCTTCTGGCGAAGACAGACTAGGCGTACCTCTCTGACTTGCCGACGCGGCGACGCTTTGCATGTTACAGTGTTTAGAGGCCAAATCTGGAAGGCGAAACTGAAGATAATGTAAAAGTCCACTTAGGTTTAAAAACCATCAAAAGCCAGCAAACACGTCAGCCCCTCAAAGGCAAAACCAGGGACTTCGTACACCCCCCACAAAACAGAGGGTGGCTGCCAGCTAAAAGTGCAGTGTGGGGCCAACCGATGGTGCGTAGGCCCATGCCTCAGCCTAGTGTCCAGAACCAGGAGGTCACTGTGCTCACGTGAAACGGAACCTCAGAAACCTGCCGTCTGAGCCAAAGCACATGGGTCGACGTTGCTGGACACCTCGCTGCCCGCTGCATCGTTTAGGAACTGTGGGAAGGAGGGAGCGCTTGGACACAAGAGGTTTTGTCCACGCACTTGGAAGGGCTGAAATGTGGACAAAGCCTGGGTTCATGTTGTAGTTGAGCAGTTTGGGAACAAGATAATTGCTCGTGAATGTTACTGAATGTGTTGAATTAGGGCCATGATTAGGATCATGGTGTGTTCTGAGTGGTTGTGGGGACAGAGCTAGGTCTGAACCGTGCACATGCCTGTGGGGTCCTGCTGGGTTGGGCTGACTGTGGAAGGAGAGAAGGGGCTGAAGCATAGATCAGGTGGCCCCCCAGGACTCCTGGAGAGGACCGCTATGGAGCACAGTGGTTTCCAACCCAGAGAATTCCTGGTGCAAAGTGATATGTGTCTGTAATGACGATGACTCTGAGTTGGACTATTGGGTACCCGCTACTGAGGGTCATCTACCTTGTACAGAAGATTAGAGACTCAGTGACTTGCTCACGGCCACACAGCCAGCAAGGGGGAACCACACAGCTAGCTGCCCTATCCATCCAGGAAAAACAAAGCAAATGCTGCAACCTAGCCCTCAGATCTCCACTGAAATGTCTTCTCCTCAGAGGGACCTCAGAGCCCACACCAGATGTGAGCAGCTCTCTCCTCCATGGCCACCCCTCCTCACAAGCACATTCGCTTATCAGCTGCCTCCATAGGTCTATTGAAGAATGAATAAATGAACGAGGGAATGAATGAATGAACAACTGAACCTCTTTCCCCAGATGTCCAGAGTTCGACAGCGAATGCTGCCCCTGAGCCTGGAGGACATGAACTGTGGAGGCAGGACTGCGGAATTCCTGGGAGGCCAATGTTGGAGTGAATGGGCTGCTACGGGGTAGAGATCTGGGCACAGAGAAAGGTTCCCACACTCAGGAATAAACAGCAAAGAGTCACCTGTTGCATGATAGCAGCTAATATTATTGAACACGCATGACATGTGATGCTTTTCTAGGAACTTTTCACACAGTTATTCCCTCTATTCTCAAAACAACCTTCTGTGGTCGTTACGCCTGTGTTCCTATTTCACAGATTAGGAAACCAAGGGCAGAGGCCACGGAACCGCTGGCCACTGGGCGGGTAGCTGGTGGCCCTGTTGCTTCCCCATGATGTACGGATCACGGAACTGGAGACGAGTGCCTGGGGTTGCAGTCAGGAGCCAAACTCTGGGCCCACAGTCATGAGGCTGCCCCTCTAGGGACCAGCCTGACCCTTGTGGTGAGAGTAATGTGGTTATTTCACAGAGGAGACTCTGGTCACAGAGGAGCTAAGTGACCAGTCCCCAAGTCCACGCACAGGACTGGGAGTCTAGCTGTCTTCAGGAGCACTCTGCCGTGACTTATGGCCTATCCTGTATTCATTCTCTGCTTCCTGTGTTGTTAACAATCCCCATGTTGTCAGGGGCAGCAATGTGCCCAGTTAAGAAATTACATTCCCCGGGCTCTTTACCCATCGGGTAGCCAAGGAAATGGAGGCTGAAAGGTTTAGTTGAGGGTTCTAGGAAAGCTCCTTAAAAGCCTGACATCTGGGGAAGCGGGGATGGCTCAGTGGGTTAAGCGCTCACTTTGCAGCCCTGGGGACTGAGGATCGAATCCCAGCCCCGGCCTGTGCGGACCCATATGCTGAACTGGGGAGTTCCCCCAGTTCGGTTCTCACCGGGGTGAGACCCCGGCCCAGTTCCTGCCCTGTGCAGCCCCGCCCACCTGTGGAATGAAACTATGTGACAAAACCAATGATGTGCAACTATGGAGACTGTTCTGGGCCCTCCCCCTTCTCTCTATCTCTGTATTTCTCTCTCTCTCTCTCTTTGTGAAAAACAATAAAAATAAATCTTTAAAAAAAAAAAAAAAAAGAGCCTGACATCTAAGAAGCTTAAACTTTGCCCCCCACCTTCCACCACTTTCTTCCTTCCTTCTGTGTGGAATGTAGTGACAATGGCTGGAGCTGCAGCAGCCTTCTTGAACCCAGATGACATCTTGGAAGAAGGAAGTCAATGCTAACTAACATGAAGAGCAGGAAGATGAATGAATGGGCTGTCCATTGACCTTTACCCTGGATAACCTGCTTCCTGCCTTTTTCTGTCTGAAAGAAAGTCTGACACTTAGTTGGACACTTAGTTGCTATTTTGTAAATTTGTTCTTTATATCTGGCTGAATCGTGGCGGCATCCCTCTCATTCTGTATAAATAACTTGTCCAGTAAGAACAGCTAAAATAATACATTCCTTCCCTCATTTAAAATTCCATTTTCAGTATGATAAATTTTTGAAAGAACAGGATAGAAAGAAAGGCTAGAAGTCCTATAGCAGAAGCCCTCTCTTGCAGGGTTATCGATGCTGAAAGGAAAAGATAAGCAGGAAAACCACAAGGGATGAGATTTGCCATCACCATTAGTGCTTCCAATAAACACAAGATGCAATAAAACCCATTCTGTTAAATCAGAGGATTCCTCTGAGACCAGCCAGGCCTCCAGCCTGCTCCTCCCTCCTGGGCACCCAACTTCCTTCTGATCTGTGTTGACTTCCCCTTTCCTGAGCTCTGTGGTCTAACCGGAACCCTCCTGCACCTGTGGGGAACCTGTCTGCCTGCCCCCCACGCCACTGCCCACTCACGGCACTGTGGTAGCAAAGGTCCTCTTGATTGAAGCACCGGGAAAAATTCCCCACAAATAAGCACCAGTCACAACTGACTGACACAGTACAGCCGAGGCTCAGCAGTCCAAGCCCAGACTCTCCAAAAGAAGATGTAGAAAGCACTGGGTGTCTTCCTTTCCCTGGGCAACACCAGGAAGGACAGCTGAGCAGTGTGCTGGTCTGGCTCCGAGCCTAGCATAATCATCAATTACCTTCAGAATTGGCAGGGGAAAGCCATGTTATGAGCACCCTGGTTTTAGTTTTAAGTGTATCTTACTTAATATGTTCAATATGAGTCAGCTCCATGTACTGTGATGATTTTCAAGTAACCAGAAGTTGACTGTAGCTGGCTTTAGACAGGAAGTGTGAGTAGACTCAGATGCTTCCATCCTGGGGGTCAAGTCTGAGAATGGTGGTCCTGAATTTTCTGGCCTGTGGCCTCAGTCTGCTGGATTATTCTCCTGGTCCCCTGCTTTTCGTGAGTCTCCTTTCCTGTTGGGAGCAAGGGACTCCCTCAATGACGTATTTTTGAAAGAACCTGCTCTGCCTGATATATACCTGCCTGGGAATCCTGGAGCACAAATGAGTTGAGTAACCTGCTGTTCTTTCTCTTGTCTAGGGTGTGTGTGTGTGTGTGTGTGTGTGTGTGTGTTGGGTGGTAAAGATAATCACAGAAGTTACTACCATGTGGTTGAGCTGAATAAGATGGGAACTGTTCTTATTGTGAAGATGTTGCCAGCAATAATGACGATGGTGACGGTGGTGATGGTGGTGATGGTGGTAACCATGATGATGGTGATGATGGTGATGGTGATGGTGATGGTAATGATGGTGATGGTGGTGATGGTGGTGACCATGATGGTGGTGATGGTGGTGATGGTGGTGATGGTGGTAATGGTGGTGACCATGATGGTGGTGATGGTGGTGATGGTGGTGATGGT
>PVKE010003285.1:0-73717 GCA_004027555.1 Craseonycteris thonglongyai
GCAGGAAGGAAGGAAGGAAGGAGGGAGGGAGGGAGGGAAGGAGGGAAGAAAGGAAGGAAAGAAAAAAAAAGAAAGAAACCCTATGTTTCCCTAATTTTTTGAGGAATCTCCATACTGTCCTCCATAGTGGTTGTACCAGTCAGTTTACATTCCCACCAGCAGTGTATGAGGGTTCCTTTTTCTCCACAGCCTCTCCAGCTCTTGTTATCTCTTGTCTTGTTGATTATAGCCATTCTAACATGTGTGAGGTAGTTTCTCATTGTGATGGGGCTTCCAGGGTGCAATATGTTTTCTAGGGAAGCACTTGATAGAGTTAATAATGAATTCATTTGTAACACCTTTAAAGAATACTAATAAATAGGCAAAGATAAAAAGACAATGGGGGGAAGCCGGGTTGGCTCAGTGGGTTGAGTGCTCCCTTTGCAGCCCTGGGGACCGAGGATCAAATTCCGGCCCCAACCCGTGCAGACCCATATGCTGGGCTGGGGAGTTCCCACAGTTCAGTTCTCAATGGGGTGAGACTCCAGCCCAGTTCCTGCCCCGTGTGGCCCCGTCCACCTGTGGAATGAAACTATGTGGAAAAGCCAATGATGTGCAACTATGGAGACTACTCTGCTCCCCCATCTCTCTATCTCTGTCTCTGTATCTCTCTCTCTGTCAAAAACTATAAAATAAATTTTAAAAAAATTAAGAAGACAATGGGTCTATTTGAAAGGTTTGATACACATTTAAAAAAAAAAAAGCTAAAGAAAACGTACAATCCTTATTTACAAGGTAATCTGAAAAACTACCAAATATAGATATTTGAGGGTCACAAAGGAATCTTCTAAAAGCTTAGTTGTGGGGAAGCCGGGATGGTTCAGTGGATCAAGCGCTCGCTTTGCAGCCCAGGGACCGAGGATCGAATCCCGGCCCCAGCCTGTGCAGACCTATATGCTGAACAGGGGTGTCCTCCCATGAGGGAGGCCCCCAGTTCAATTCTCGCCCCCCAGTTTGGCCCCTCGCTTGATTGGACATGCTCCCCAAGTGGGAGGTCCCCAGCCCAGTTTCTGCCTTGTGTGGCTCCTGCCCACCTGCGTGGGAATGAAACCATGTTGAAACTGATGATGTGCAACTATGGAGACTGCTCTGGGCCCTCCCCCTTCTCTCTGTCTCTGTCAAAAAACAAAAAATAAAATAAATAAAAGCTTAGTTGTATTGTGAAATGTGAGGGACCCACAGCAAGGAACACCATCCAATCACTATTATCTACATGGGAAATACAGGATCTACACTGTTTATGTAGTCCCAGTTCCATAGTGTGGAAAAGCTGGAGACTAGTCATTAAGATCCACTGTCTATCCTTTGGTATATTATCTATAAAACTCTGTCATCATGATAATAGCTATTATTCATTGAGTTCTAACTGTGGACTGTTCTAAGCACTGCCTCTATATTACCTCATTTAATCCCTAACAACAAGGGTGCTGTTATTATCCTCCTTTGGCAGAGGAGCCTCAGGTTAGAAAACCAGCTCAAGGTCACAAGGCCAAAGAGTAGAGAAGTTGGAATTCAAACCTAGGTAGTCTGAATGTAGAGGCCATTGGAAGTCAAAGAGCACCACGTCCCATTTCATGCATGAGCTCATTTAAGTACACTGGCAGGCATAAATGTCTGTACCACTGAACCTATGTTCTCTCTCGCTCTCTCTCTAGCACATATATTCTCTCTTCCTCCCTCTCCTATTAATAGTAAAGACATTGAAACAATCATCCAAAACCTCCCCAAAAGCAGAAGTCCAGAATCAGATGGCTTCACTAGTGAATTCCACTCCTAAATATAGGTAGTAGAATCTGTACAAGGCAATCTATAAGATAAAATGTCATCACTATTTGAACACACTCTCCAGGTCTATCCTTGATATTCAGATTGAAGTCATGGACCTCTATGAGTCTAACAGAATACTTTACACATAGAAAACTAATAAATTTTGTTCACAGTGCAGTTTGATAGACAAAGAAAGGATGTGGGAAAGATGAACTTCAACAGTGATAGCAGTGATACACAGAAACTAGCAATGTGCCTAGCACACAGTAGGTGCTAAAAATGCTTTTTGGAAAATGACAAAGTGGAAGGTCAGTAAAGAGAGAGAAGGGGAGACGAAGGCAAGAAAAACAAGGACGAAGAGAGGAAAAAAGCAAGGATGGAAAGAGGGAAAGAGCAAGAAAGATGGTGGGAGGGAGGGAGGAAGAAAAGGAGAAAGAAATGAAGGCATAGGGAGGAGAGAATGGGAAAGAACAGATGAATCTATGAGCATATGCAGATCACAGACAAGCATCACCATTTGAATCCTAATACCACTGTCAATTGTTCGTAAGTAGTAGATTTGCAGACCTGAGATGTATAATAACAAGAAGGGTATCTTGATTACTTAAATAGGTTCTGAATTCTCCCTCCACAACTGCCCCCCAGTGCCCTTACCTAGCTCACATCTCTTTGCCACCTACTGTGTCCCGAGCTGTTGCAGTTACTCTTTTTGGAAGGAGTAAAGGAAGATCTTGCTTTGGAGAACAACTACATCCATACTCAGTTATCTGGTTTGGGAAGAAATGACCCTTCTCTTTACCTAATAATTAGGCTGACCAGATGTCCCATTTTAAACGGGACAGAAAACAAGAGTACTGTTCCATTTCGAACAATACATAGGGTCAGCTACTGACACCCTGAATTTAGCCCAGTGAGACCAAGCTGACCATATGCACTCTTTGAAATGGAGGGGAAGCTGGGATGGCTCAGCAGGTTAAGTGCTCACTTTGCAGCCCCGGAGACTGAGAATCGAATCCTGGCTCCGGCCCAGGCAGACCCACATGCTGAAATTGGGAGTGCCCCCAGTTCAGTTCTTGCCGGGGCCTATGTGGGAGGCTCCCGGACCAGTTCCTGCCCTGCGCAGCCCTGTGCCCACCTGTGGAGTGAATATATGAAAAACTAATGTCAACTATGGAGACTGCTCTGGGCCCTCCCCCTTCTCTCTGTCTCTGTCCCTGTATCTCTCTCTCTCTCTGTCAAAAAACAATAAAATAAATCTTTTTAAAAAAAGAAAGAAATAGAACAGTACAGTTGTTTTCTGTCCTATTTAAAATGGTACATCTGGTCAGTCCACTAATAAGGGAAAGAGGCTTAAGATGTTTGGTCTATCCTATCCCTTATTGCCTCAGTGAATCAATGAGTCCAATGGTATAAACCTCAACCAAATTCAAGACTCAAGGAGATATTTTCAGCTGCTTCTTTCTTTAAAATGTTCATTTCTCATGCTCATAGACAATGTAGTATGAGAACATGAGGTCTAAAAACCCTGCAGAAATTTGCTCCCCACAAAAGAAGAGCTAAAGACAGGGAGCCTGGGGATTAGAGTCACATCTTCCAAAGCAGAACAGAGCACAAATATCCAGGTCAAATAGTAGTATCATTTGAGCGGCTGAAGCAAGGTTCACCTGAGGCCAACTCTACTTCAGTTATATGGGCCAACATATTCCCTTCATTATTGAGGCCCAATTCAGCGGGTTTTCTTTCTCACTACAGCACAAAGGTCCTGACTGATAGAATCTTTCTGTGAGTCCTGGATAGCGATCTTGCATTCTTAAATACAGGCACCCACTCACCAAAGAGTTTTCCTCCACGCTAGAATATAAACCACGATGTAACCAGGGACTCTAAAAGAACTTCAAACCTCAAGCAGAAACCTGATTGAAGCCGAGACAAAGGGATCCCCAGGTCTGATTCCCAGATCTGTGTAAAGCAAATAGACAGGGGCCGACAAGATGTATTTTAATTATTTTTCCTAAGCATGGACATCTTGTACCCATCTGCTAACATATTATTTACTAAAGGAATTCACTGTACTTAATCGGTATCTTTTTATGTTTCTGGTCATCAGTATAGTCTGTCTGAGATTAAAAACTCTTAGAGGAAAGGAATCATATCTGCTTAACCTCCTTTACATAGAATGTAACAGAGAAACCTGATAAATGGGGGGTTTTTTTGCAGCCACTACTGGTGATCTTTTAACTTCAAGCAGATCCTGAGGCAAGAGTATAACATTCAAACCTTGCCTTGAACTCTGGTCAACATTTTCCTGGGAGTTTTAAGTTAAAGCCAGGAAATTGCTTCTTCCAGTTTTACTAAACAGTTCAAGGTCAAAATTACAAGACACCTTGGGGTTGAAATTAATTATGCTTGTTTGATGTCATACACTACCTTTTGGCCAATATGGATTCACATACACACACACCAACCCACACTATTGCCTCACTCAAGATACAATCAGAACACTTTGCTGTTCTCAGCAATAAGAACAGTAAAGAAATTACAAAGCTCAAATCATACAATTCAGTACCAGTTTTGACTGCTTTCTTGCTGTGTGACCTTGGGCAAATTACTTAACCTCTCAGAATCATATTTTTCCTATAAATAAATTATCAATAAGAGTGCATGACTCAAATTCTTCTGAGGGTTTGTGTGAAAATCTAGCAAGATACTGCAATAGATTTCACTATAAATAAAAATACATTCACTTGCTTCCTCTTTGCTGAGAGGGAAATTTTGGGGGTTGCTTTTTAATTTACCCTGTGCATTTTTCTTAAATACTGTTCTTCCTTCAGACTGATGGGTAACGTGAAATCAACTCTCTTTAACAGTCATTTTAGCAGTGTTCCAAGTTAGCACTACCCTGTGAGGTTGGAATTTATGATCCATTTTAAAACCTTTTTGCTAGAGTTACAAAATTTATTTTAAAATACAAAGCACACACACAAAAAGTATATGCTCTTTTACTCCAGAAGGATCTTCAGGCCCAGGATGATTTATTATTATCCTCTTTCATGGAAATGCATTGTCTAGTGCCAAGCTTTTCTGGAGGCTTGCCAAAGCATGTTTCAGAGTTATGCTGGGCTATCTTATCTTCCTTATATCTTTTATGCCACCAATACATCTGACTAATGACCTTGAAATCTTAGAACCTCTAAGTCTTTCCTAAAGAAGACAACATTGCAGCTGTTACAGTAGACTCCCCGTTAACCAGAACTCAAGTTGATAGCACTCTCAAGCAAACGGCAAAAATTTGAAAACTACAAGACACCTTGGGGATGAAATTAATTATGCTTGTCTAATGTCACACACTACCTTTTGGGCAATATAGGTTCACATACACATTATGTTATGTGAATGAAGAGTTTATTTACATTTACCTGGCATGTATGGTTAATGGAGAGTCTCCTGTAGATTGATGTTCTAGCTCACCACAGAGAGGAAGGCAGTGGACAGCAATTCCAAAGGCCATTCAACTGAACTGAACATAAACAACGTTTATTGACCGTCTAGTGAATAATGCACAAGCCTCCATGCTAGGAACTAGAGTCATTCAGAGAGGGTGTTGATTCCTGACCCCAATCACAAAGAAAAGCCCAAGATAGGTGCTTTGTTTTGTTTTTAAATAAATATGTTTTGATTAATTGTATCACTTTTATCAAGGTATAATTTCCATAAAATAAAATCTAGCAATTTTAAATATCTAGTTACATGAATCTTGACATACATGTATGTATGCAGACATATGTATACATACATATATACATATATGTCAAGACTATATATAACTGTTTATAGTTGCATAACTATGTTGTGTAACTACCACCATAATCAAAATACAGTGATACCTTGGAATCTGAATGCCCCAAAACTCGAACAACTTGGAATCTGAACGAAAAAATATAAAGCAAATTTTGCCTCGGCATCCAAAAGCTGCTTTGGAATCCAAATGCCGACACGTTGTTTGCATGGGATGTATCGACTGCATGGCCCTGTAGCTTTATCCGAATGCCAACTCTTGTCTTAGAACTCAAAAGTTTGGGAACTCAAATGGAACAGATTAAGTTCAAATTCCAAGAACATTTTTATCAGCCCCCAAAATTACCTCATGCCTCTTTGCAGCAATGAATGGAATTGATTTTTAAATTGTATAAATATTTTAGGAAGGAAGGAAGGAAGGAAGGAAGGAAGGAAGGAAGGAAGGAAGAAAAAAGGGAAGGAGGGAGGAAGAAAGTTATTTAACCAATGACCCTCCAAAAAACAAATTGAGATCATAAACAAAGGTGGGCCATCAAGTCAGTGTTCCCACTTAATTAGACGTTCTATGTGCAATGACTAGATACCCTGGAATCCCTGCTTTAAATGGTCTTTAATCCCTAGTTGCCAAGGGTGGTATTAGGAGCTTCTTTTAGTATTAGCTGATTCTACCCATGGTCATAGTGACTTGACAAAGGCCGAGGGCTGAGTCAGTAGAAGGGTTGAGAATAGGACACTGTACACCCTTAGCAATGACTATGCTTTTCTAGAGGCAGAACCAAAGAGTGGCAGAGTCCTTGCAGATAAGAGAGAACTAACTTATAAAAATGGTTAGTCTTCCAGTCACATGAGAAGGTGAGAATGACCATATATTTTTTAACTAGGATCACTTAATGCTTATCTCAAACTGGTTTTCTAACCAACTCAAACAGTAGAAACCCAAGATGGTTTGCAACTATTGAACAAAAGATGGTTTACCCAACATCTCCAAAGCTCCTATAGCTTCTAGTGTTAAATGTTAACAGTTTATCCTCACTTTAATCAATTAATACATAGATTCCCTCTACTATGTTTAGGCGTGAAATCACTTGCTTATCAGTATCAATTCTTAGAAACACCAAAGAAACACCAAAGAAACACCAGGCTTGAATTACTGTTAACATCCTTTCCAGTAGGTGAACACAAAAGCCATAGAGGAAGCTAGGTATCCTCTAAATCAGAGGTGTACAAACTTTTGGTTTCCCTGGGCCACAGTGGAAGACAAATTGTCTTGGGCCACACATAAAATACAATAACAATAATAATAGCTGATGAGCTAAAAAAAATAAGGAAAAATTTCTCATGTTTTAAGAAAGTTTACAAATTTGTGTTGGGCTACATTCAAAGCAGTTCTGGGCTGCATGCAGTCCACGAGTTGGACAAGCTTGCTCTAAATGTTCTAGTAAGAAATCCATTCCTGGGAAGCCGGGATGGCTCAGTGGGTTAAGCGCTTGCTTTGCAGCCCCAAGGACAGAGGCTCAAATCCCAGCCCTGGCCCATGCAGACCCATATGCTGAACTGAGGTGTGCTTCCTATGTGGAGGCCCCCAGTTTAGTTCTCGTCCCCTGGATTGGCCCCTGGCTTGAGGGGGCGTGCCTCCCATGCTGGAGGCCCCCTGCCCAGTTCCCGCCCTGCGCAACCCCTGCCCACCCGTGTAGAATGAGACCATATCAAAAACTGATGATGTACAACTATGGAGACTGCTCTGGGCCCTCTCCCTTCTCTCTGTCTCTCTCTGTCTCTGTCTCTGTCTCTATCAAAAACAATAAAATAAATATTAAAAAAAAATCCATTCCTTATCCTACTCACCAAGGCAAGAAATAAAAAATCCTGAGCTTAAGTTTAGGCTATCGTGAGTTTTTAGTTATTGACTAGAAAATAACTGCTATGTGGTTGCTTCTTTTTAGCTAACCTTGATGAAGTTGTAATCAATACTTGCATATCAACACTAAAATCTGACTAACTATAAAACTTATCTAAATATTAATGAAAAGCAAAATTCAGGCACAGTTTTATTATACCCAAAGATGATTGTGCAATTATACATCATTCATTTTCTTTTTATCATTCAGGTATACTTTCCTGTGCAACCAGGTGAGAGCATTGACAAATTTATTATCTATAAAAGTCAAAAGAAGTATGTTGGTAGTTTATAATAGTTAACTTTTCAACATACGTGATTAGATCTGTGGAGTTCTAGCTACTTCTTCTCCCAAATAAAAGGTATCCAAAAAGGGAAGAAATCTTATTCATTTATTTAAGACGTACTTACTGGAAATCTATTCTGTGCCAGGCACTGGGTAAAACCTTTGCCTTCAGGGACCTCAGAAGACATTAGAAAACAGATAAGCACATATTTTCAATGCCTGTGACAATTTTGATAAAGTGATCTATGAAGAGCAGGTTCCATATGCTATTTTGGGGCAAAGAGAACTCAATACCAAAGAACTTATAAGACAGTGCTGCTTGATTCATGCCTTATGAGATAAGAAAGAAAAAAGTGGGGTAGAATGGGGCAAAGCGGACACATATTTCAAGGAAAGACAGCAGCATGTACAAAGGTACTGCAGTGTGAATGGTCATCAAATTCGGGAAACTGTAAGCAGCACTACACACCTAGAGGGCAGGGTAGAAATGTAGGCAGAAGTGAGCCGCTCATAATCAGGAATTATGCATGTTTTAGACTCCAGAGATAGGGACTTATTCTTTAGGCACTTGGGGCCCTCAACAGATTTCTAGCAAGGAAGAAAGAGGCGCGGCTTTCTGCTTTAGAACAATTGTCCTTGGAGTGGTCCAGAATATGAGTTGAAGAGGAGAGCTGAGGGTAGGGAGGAGACCAGCTCATTAAGCATTGCAATGATTCAAGCAAAATGTTATGAGAACCTGAACTAAAAGTAAAAGTAGGGATGGAGCAAAAAGAATGACTCAGGAAACATTTAAGTGATTTTTCTAACAGGACTCAATGATTATGGTACATTGGGAATGAGAAAGAAATATAAGTCTAGGACTATTCCAAGGTTTATGATTTATGCATATATGATTCACCCAGGTATTAAACACAAAAGCAAAGAGCAATTTTTAGGGAAAATAAGAAAAGTTGCTATTTACACATATTAAATTTGAGTTATCTATGACAGAGCTGTCTATTGACAGCAATCTGAATATAGAACTCAGGGCTAAAAATTTTTCTGAAGAAAAAAATGAATATTAGAAGTGCCTAAATGACAAGGACTTAATATCTAAAATATACAGTGAACTCCTGAAAATCCATTTAAATAAATAAATAAATAAATAAATCTTTAAATGGGAAAATGGGCAAACAACAGGAACAAGCAACCAATAAAAAAAGAAAAACCCCAAAATGTTTCAAATATATGAAGAGATGCTCAGACTCATTAGTAATATGACAAATGAAGAATTAAAATAGCAATGGAAAATTGGACTCAAGGATACAAGGGAGCAAAGAATAACCAGCATAATCAGCACAATGGCCAATCCTTTTGGTAATCTCTACTTCCTTAGCTCCCAGTCTCATCCTCTCCTCTCTGGTTTGGACCTCAGGTCTAATCATATTCATCACTGAACAACCTTTTCATAATTTGTCCAAAGGAAGTACCATTTCATTCACTGCCCATCTCTGCTCTGCTTTCTTCCCTAGGAGGCTGAGTTCCTCAGGTTGCCCTCTGGCTTCCAGTTGGATTTGGCCAATAATAGGAAGCATTAGCAGAAGATTGGAGGGTGCAGATAAAAGAGAAGGTGAACTATGTACACATCTTGACAAGCTCAGTTCTTCTCTGACAGCCCATCTTTCACAACTTCAGACCTCATCAGGCCATGGTTATCCTGACCCTTCACCTTGATCCTCCTGTCCTAGGAGAATTCACAGTATTTTGCTACTGTGAGTCCTGGAGTACCTCTCCATCTATTCTTGATTTGGGGGAGCTGTCTTTATCATTACCCACACTTCTATGGATCAGGTTATTAAGTTATTAATACTAAATTATCTTTAGTAAGTCCCTTTTGGGGGTGCCATCTTTTTTCTGCCTTGACTCTGACTGAATCAGCTATGGAGAATTCAGGGCAGTAACTCCTATGATAAAGGGCTTTTTTTTTTTAATTTTTATTTGAGGGAAGCCGGGATGGCTCAGCAGGTTGAGCACTTACCTTGCAATCCCAGGGTCTGAGGATCGAATCCCAGCCCCAGCCTGTGTGGACCCATATGCTGAACTGGGTTGTGTCCCCAGTTCAGTTCTCACTGGGGCAAGACCCCAGCCCTGTTCCTACCCTTTGCAGCCCTGCCCCCACCTATGGAATGAAACCATGTAGAAAACTAATGATATGCAACTATGGAGACTTTTCTGGGCCCTCCCCTTTCTCTCTGTCTCTCCGTCAAAAACAATAAAATTTTTTGTAATTTTAATACAGGATATACTTGAACATTTTTATCTCCTGAAGCAAAATAATTCCCATCATTCCATAGAAAAAGCAATGTATAGAGAGACTATATCATTAAATATTAGCTTATATCACTCTCTCTCTTATCATGACTGATCTTAGAGAAAAAACAGCACAGATCTAAACAATGCAGTAAAGACCAAGGTCATTACATATCAGTAGATACTTGCATACTTGCAGGATTAACACTGTCTGGATTCCAAAGGCCAGCTGAATATGTTCAAGATAAAGCTACAATACATATTTCAGACTGGAGATTGGCAACAAATAGCTGAAAAGTAAGTATTTTCACATGCTGTATGGGCCATTTCTGATCCCAGAATCATAGCTAGGCCCAGCTGCATCTTTCTGGTTTTTGATTCCTACCCATCACCTCCTGGCTAACCTAAGCAGGATGTTTTATACCCACCAATAATTACTGTACCAAGTTCATTTCATATGAGCACGTGTTACAATTTGTATTTATAGATTTTTTTTCTTTATTTGTTATTGTCTGTCTTCTTCATTAGACTGTAGGTTCCACTAGACAGAGCAAGGGACCATGTCTAGGATACAGAAGGCTCTTCATAAACAACGCTTGAGTAAAAATATAGTAAACAGGAGTGATATACAGAGCAAAGCATGGAGAGAGGATTACTAATTCCCTTCACCACCATATTTATGCATGGTGGACTTCATATGGCCTCCCCGTAGTCAAAACACACATTTTAGATCTGACTCCCTTGTAGTGTATCCAAGAATGTGGGCTTGTTTGAGGCTGTAAATATCTCTAATGAGGAGGGCTCAAGTCATGTGTTTGCCCTGTTTTACACAGCATTCAATACATCCCCAAACACAGATGGATGCTTCAGAAATATTACTGAAGGATAACACAGAGGATTATTTAATACCTCCACATGGGGTGATGACAGACCTCAGGCCATAAATATACTTTGAATGTGCTTTACTTCTCAAAGTTCAAATTATTTGAATCAAAATGATTTCAACAACACAGAGTCGTCTGCAACCACAAATCAGGCACATTCAGAATGATAAAGCCCCAAAAGAATGCAATTTTCAAAGCTGAAACTATATTATTCCAGGGTAAATAAAACCCTTGCTATAGTGACACTGTACGGGTAGAAATTAAAGACACTGAAAGTCTCCCTCAGGGACAACAATTACCTGTGAACAATAAAATTTGTCCGAATAATTCATCAGTGTCAAGGGTGCAGGCCTCCTTACTCTGGAACCCCAAGAGTTTAAGCAAGTGCACCATTTAATATTTCTCAACTACTCAGATGTCATTTGTCCAGGGCCTGGCATTTATGGCCACATGCCTACGATTTTATTAACTTAAAAATAACCTACATGGGAAACCACTGTTAAGATTCTGATACTGCATTTATTTTCCCTAAAAAGAAAGAAACTTATAAAGTGTTCATCATGAGAATTCACCTGGGAGCTACACACCAGATCAAATACCCAAAACAAATCACTGCACAGAGCCCCACAGTATTCTGAATCCCAACCAGCAAGCATGAATAATCCTTCTAAATGGTCACCGACATACCAGAACTGGTCTTTGTGAAATCTCTAAGCGAGGCCTCTTGTTTCTGACCGAAACAAAGATTTATTGGGAAGAGGGGATAAAGTGAAATCAAACACTACTGGGAAATATCCACAAAAAAAAGAGGACAAATGGTTTTTGTTGTCATAATGAAACCAGCCTCCTCTCCTGGCCAGTGTTTGGAAAGTTGCTGGCTATCCCACAAAATTGGGCAGTATTCTCAACTGATTTTTCAGGGGCCATCCTAATCAAGTTGTAGTTACTGGGCAGATACAATAGCAAACTAAATCAGAAGACCTATTAGTAGTTCAAATCCTGGGTCATTTTCTTATTAGCTGTGTAACCTTGTGCAAGTCACTTAACCTGTCTGATATTTGATTCAACATCTTAAATAAGTTGGGAGTAAATGCCTACCCAATCACCTCACTATTAATGCAAAGATCAAGTGAGATCAAGTATATGAAAGTTCTTTCTAAATTAGAAGATTCTGTATAAGTAGAAGGCGTTATTATTAACTACACTCCCACAATATTAAATAACCTGCATAGCACTCAGTATCCTATACAACTCTTGGGTCTCAGTTTCTAAAGATGGTCTCATTTTGCCTGTTCTCTGCAGTTTTACTGAGTCTTTTTGTTTATTTGTTTGGAAAGAAAGGATATAAGCAAAGGCAAATGAGAAAATAGAAAAACAGCATAGAATCATATACCCTCTATTCTTTGGTGCTGCTAGGCAAAAATTTTAAACTGAGGTGGTTCATCATCATGAACTTGATTTCAATATCATCTGAGGGAAAAAAGTCAAGGGTGGGGAGGCATCCAAAAGGTACATGCCTTTTGCCTCCGGTGAAAGAGTACAAGATCAATTTATAAAAATTATTTGTATTTATAATTACTGGCAATAAACAACTGGAAATTTAAATCTATAAAGCCATTCTGTTCACAAAAGCTCTAAAATACATAAAAATACTTGAGAATAAATTTAACAAAAATTGAGTAAAACCTAAATGCTAAACTATAAAACATTTTTTATAAAATATTCCTTTTTCTTCAGGTGTACAATTATACATTACATTGTCTATGCATTGCATTACGTGCTCACCACCCAGAGTCAGCTTTCCTTCCATCACCATATATTTGATGCCCCCTCCTTACTCCCCCCACTCTCCACTCTCCCACTCACTTTAGGGGGAAAGTTACCCTCAGGAAACCACTAAACTATTGACTGTGTCCATGAGTTTTTGTTGCTTTGTTACTTTCAGTTTTATATTCCACCTATAAGTGAGGTCATAGGTTTCTTTCAGTCTGACTTTTTTTTGTTTAATAAGATGGTTACAAGGTCCATCCATGTTGTTACAAATGGCTGTATTAAATCTTTTCTTATTGCTGTGTAGTATTCCATTGTGTAAATATACCACAACTTCTTTATCCAGTCATCTATCAAAGGTCACTTTGGTTGTTTCCATGACTTGGCCACTGTGAACAGTGCTGCGATGAACATTGGGGTACATATATCTTTGCAGATAAAGGTTTTCAGGATTTTTGGGTAGACACCCAGGAAAGGGATTACTAGGTCATATGGTGATTCCATTCCTAATTTTTGAGGAATCTCCATACTGTCCTCCATAGCAGTTGTACCAGTTTACATTCCCACCAGCAGTGTATGAGGGTTCCTTTTTGTCCACAGCCTCTCCAGCACTTGTTGTTCCTTGTCTTGTTGATTATAGCCATTCTAACAGGTGTGAGGTGGTATCTCATTGTGGTTTTTATTTGCATCTCCCTAATTGCTAGTGAAGTGGAGCATTTTTTCATATATCTGTTGGCCATATGTATGTTTCCATGGGAGAAGTGTCTGTTTAGGTCTTCTGCCCATTTTTAATTGTATTGTTTTGTTGTTGTTGTTGAGTTATATGAGTTCTTTATATATTTTAGATATTAATCCCTATCAGAGGCCTTGTTTGCAAATATTTTCTCCCATTTGGTTGGTTTCCTTTTTATTTTGTTGATGGTGTCCTTTGTTGTGTAGAAGCTTTTTAGTTTGATACAGTCCCATTCATTTATTTTTGCTTTTACTTCCCTTGCCTTTGGGGTCAAGTTCATAAAGTGCTATTATATATGATTTATAATTATATATGTATATTGTATGTGTACAGAAAGAGAGCCAATAGGAAATATATGTTTATATATTAACATAGGTAACTCAGGGAGAGGGATATGATGTTTACATTTACTTATTTTTTGTGTTTTCTAACTGTCCACCATGACAAATGCTGTTTCCATAATGTACATTGCTTGAAAATATTAGACTCTGAAATTCATTGTTTTAGAAGACATGGTAAATGATGATAGGGATGGTTATGTCAAGGAGAAAGAAACCTACCACTGCTTGGTCCACACTAAGTGAGAATCTTGTTGGGCACTTTGCACACATATTTCATTTCATTCTCACACAAAAATTATATAGGATCAGCCCTATTTTTGTAGAGCTAATGAAGATACAAGCTAGCATTTTAACATAATACTATTATTATCTGATCTCAGAGCCCATGTTCTTCCACCTCGCCATATATTTAATAAGTTTTGGTACTAAACATTTATGAAGTACGTGCTATACCTGAATTCCTTACCTCATAATAATCAATGTAAGGATGACACCATTATTATCCTCATTTTAAAAATAAGAAAACTGAGGCACAAAGATCAAATAAGTCTTTAAGTTCCCACAGCTCAGAAGTTGCAGAACCAAGAATCAAGTTCGGGCCCCCGGACTCTGTATCGTCCTACCCAGTGCACTACCATGTTTCTAATTTCCCGTACTTTCAACAAGTTCCCAGTGGAGGAGAAGGTGAGGGAGTTACCTGCAAAGGGAACTGACATGGGGACCACCACGAAGCTTTCCCTGGAGAAATCCCGCTTACCTGTCCAGCGCCGTGCTAGTGGGCATGCTCCTCCCAAACCCTCGGACCCCCATCTGACGGAAATACGGAATGAAAGACAGGTTGGCAGCAATGATGGCCAGGGAGTCGGAAGGGCTCACAAAGAAGCCATTTTGGCCTAGGATCATATAACGGTCCTGTGGGAAAGAATGTGTGAAAGTGATTAGACAGGAGCATCTGTCCCTAGCAGCCCATTCCCATAATCAGCACAAGCTACTTTAATGCCATTTGCTATTTAAATAACCTAAAACAACTCGAATGAGAACAAAAAGGGCATGCAAAACATCTTTTTATAACCCTGAATATTGTAGGTCCCAGGATCGTGATGCAACTAAGAATGTGTCCCACCTACTGAAATGTGAATGACCTCCTTAGGCTTCAGTAGCCTCCATGTTCTTAATTCCCAGCGTCCCCAAAACATAATGGAGAACAGGGGTTATTGCTAAAACAGGTGGTTCCTTAACATGTACGTAAAAAAAAAAAAGTCATAAATAAAGATTTTTTGCACAAATATTATTTAAAAAAGAAATAACCTCTTCACAACATAATGTTTACCAGAAATTAAGAATAGTAATGGCTATTAAATTGCAGTACTTATCCATGAAACAGAAGAGCAGATACAGTGCCAATTAGGGTTCATATACCCCAAACAGGTGAGCCCCAGATTCACAGTTCTCTGATTCCAATGCTTGGCTCATTATATGGTAAAAGGGTCAGTAGGCAAGAAACATTCCTACTTACCCCATCAGCATCAAAAGCAGCTCCAAATCCATATTCCCCTCCTTTCATGGCTTCCAGAAGGGTAGTAGCATATGTCAGGTTTGGGTCAGGATGCTGTCCTCCAAAATCTTCCAGGGGAACACAGTTAATTGCAGAATTGGCTGGGGCCCCCAGCTCATCACACAAGATTTTTCTCACATAGGGTCCCATAACTAAAAAGAAAAAAGAAAGAAATACATAGCAATGTGAAATCTTTACAGAACTCCCCACTCCCCAAAGGTGCTTTGCTCCCGTTAGGACAAGAAAGGACATTTAATAGTAGGAGGAAAAAATATATAAATTCTACAAGATTTCTTAAGACACACACAAAAAAAGTATTTATTTCAACTACTACTCATTGAGCACCTAGTATGTGCCAGTTACTGTGTTAGGCATATAAAAGATGTACAAAGTCTGACAATTAAGTTCGCAAACACATTTAAGAAAAAGTGCTCCATACTTTATTGCTATACTGCCCTTGGGAAGTTATGCAACAATACCAGTGCCTAGTCCACCCTTCAAAACAGTTTTGGAACTCTTTTTCTAGAATGGCCATCAGAGCCATCGTCTTATTACCCGTGACATCCTGAATGTCATCAAAATGTCCTCCTTTCAATATTTTCTTTATCTTTAGGTAAAGAAAAAGTCATTGGGAGCCAGATCAGGTGAGTTGGAAGGGTGTTCCAATACAATTACTTGTTCAGTGACTAAACACTCCCTCACAGATTGTGTTGTGTGAGCTGGTGCATTTTCGTGATGTAAGAGCCATGAGTAGGTGAAAAGTTCAGGTCGTTTTCATCTAACTTTTTTACGCAACCTTTTCAGCATTTCCAAGTAGTCAACTTAGTTGACAGTTTGTCATGTTGATACAAATTCTTAATAAATAGTCCCTCCGATATCCAAAAGGGTGAGCAACATCATTTTGATTCTTGATTTGGACTGACAGAACTTTTTTGGTTGTGGAGAACTGGCTGACTTCCATTGTGCACTTTGATGCTTTGTTTCAGGGTTATATTTATACACCCATGTTTCATGACCAGTGATAACACAGCCCAAAACATCATCTTGCCTCTCCTCAAGATTTGGGAAACTTTGACTCTCCTTTGCTTTTGTTCTGGCAGAAGTAATGCCCATTTTTATGAGCTTGTAAACTCATTGCTTTCCATTTATTTTCCACTAATATAGCACAAGTATCAAATAGTGAGCATCTCTTGATTTTCCCCTTCATCTATCCTTTTAGTAGCAGCATTTTGGGTTCCCATCGCATCTCAGTTCATATGATTTAGATAATGCCCAATACCACATCTCCCAGGTTAGGGAGGTGACCTAGGCCTGCCAATCAGTGTCCTGCATTCTTCAGCCAGAGTGAGTAATTCACAGATGGACATATAGTACAAGCTAGGCAATGAGGCTCAAACCCAGAAATATTGCTCAAACTGTTTGGAATCTCTTCTGTCAAGTCCGGATAATGCTAAGGAAAGAACCTGAAATATCTTTTTCTCAGGAATATGACCAGCCCAATAACAAAGAACAAAATAACCCAGCCAGTAGACCTTAAAGTTCATAGAGGATGGAGATAGTACCTTCACTCTTAAACATGTCAGATTGCCAAAGATCACCAAAATTTTGAGGAATACATTTAACATGAGACAAAAACAGAGGAAAGAGTAACCTGGAGAAAACAGACACTAGAGAGAGAGAAAAAACTTTTTTAAAGTATGTATCAGTAATATCCTAATAAATATCAACAAGATATAGTGAATGTCTAAAACTGAAAAGACTGATAATACCAAGTAGTGGTGAGGACACAGAGAAACTGGAGCCCTCATACATTCCCGGTGGTGCAAATGGTACAGCTACTTTGGAAAACAGTTTGGCAGTTTCTTATAAAGTTAAACATACACTTATCATATGACCCAACAATCCCACTCCTAGGTATTTATCCAAGACAAATAATATAATATATTCCCATAAAGACTTGTTCACAACTGCTTATAGAAGCTTTATTTGTAGCGGCCAAAACCTAGATATAACCCTAATTATATCAACTGGTGAATGAATAAATGAACTGGTACATCCATATAGTAGACTACTAATCAATAACAAGGAATAAGTACTGATAAACGCAACACATGAATGCATGTCTAAAACATTATGCTGAGTGAAAGAAGCCTGAAGCAAAAGTCTACATATTGTATGTTTCCATTTATAGGGTTTTCTGGAAAAGGTAAAACTATGGGAACAGAGAGTTAATGAGTGATTACTAGGGGCTAAGTGTAAGAGAATATGTTTGATTACAACGGGACACAAGGAAATTTTTTGAACTGATAGAAATATTTTATATCTTGATTATCATAGTGGTTAGATAACTATATATGTTTGTCAAACCTCATCAAACTTATACCTACAAGGTACAAATTTTACTGTATACATACATACATACATACATACAGGCTGTCTGGGAAAAATCCAATATAACAAGAATGGTTACATGGTTAGATACTTTCCAGACAGCCCTCATATATACAAATTATATATCTCATTAACCCCGACTTATTAAAAAAAAGAGAGAGAGATGCATTTATGAAACATGAACAAGAAGCTATTTTTAGAAAGAGATTATTTGGGGAAAAACATTGGGGAAAATGAAAACATGACAGTGAAACTGAAAAACTTAATGGAAGGAACTTGAGATAAAGTTAAGAATATCTCCCAAAAAGTAGCACAAAATGAAGAGAAGAAAAAGGTGATAGGGAGAGAATAGGATAATTAAAACATCAGTCCAGCTGGGCCAATATCTAAACAAAAGTCATTCTGGAAAGGAAAGAAAGAGAAAATGATGGAGAAAATCATCCAAGAAGTAATTCAAGAAAGTTTCCCAGAATTAAAGGGCATAAATTTCCAGATTAAAAGAATCCTCCTAGTGCCCAGCACAAGAAAGGAAAATAAATAGTTCCACACTAAGGCTCATCATTGTGAAAAGTAAAAACACTGAAGATAAGTCAAAGGAAGGCCCTAAAAGCTTCCAGAGAAAAGAAATAAAGATTTCAAACAATGAATTAAAAATCAGAATAACATCAGATTTCTTAAGGTCAATACAAATGTCCATAAGACAACAGAGCAATGCTCTCAAAGTTCTGAAGTAAAATAATATCCAACCTAGGCTTTTATATCCAGACAAATATCAATTAAGAGTAAGCATTATTTTCAGATATGCACTGATTCAAATTATTTACCTTCCATGAATTTGCTCTAACAAATTTCTCTCAAAGATAACTAAAGGCAAAGAATCTAGAAATAGGAAAGTCAACATAAGAGAAAGGTAAAGGGAATTACTGGATGATGACAAGGGAAGTTCAGGAAAACAGCAGCTCAGAACGCAGTGCAGACTGAAGTAGGTGAGAGGTCTCCAGGACAATGAAGTGAGAGAAGATTTAGATGCTGAGAAAGTATGGGGGTTAATATTAATAGCAATAAATACACTTAACAATAAAAGTAAGCAATGAGAAAACAAAACAATTACTAAGTCCAAGAAAATAAAAAAAAAAGTTGTGCCGTAAAGAAAATATGATTATAGTATTTTGAATGGCTCAGCAGTGTTACGATAATGTCGACACTAATACTGATCTTTCCAAATTGGTCATATTATTAATTTAGGAAAATATGCTTGGATTTAGTGAGTGAAAAGAGCAAAAATAAGCTACAACCTCATTTTCCATAGTATAAAGTCAGTAATGTCCAAAATTGAAAAATCAACAAGAAGCAGTATATTCATGGTATTTAGTAATGGAGAGATAAGTACTTTTAAAAAATAAAATAAAAAAAAACCCTAAAAGAGTTTTTAAGAAGTTGCCTCTAGAAAGCAAGAAACTGGGGAAAGGAGTTGGGGATAGATTTTTTTCATAATTAACTTTGAATTATTTGACTATTTTAACTATGTGCATGTACCATCATGATCAAAAAAAATTTTTAATGACTACAATTTTACCCTATCCCCACCACATTGTAATAACTCAAACTTTGCTTTCATTTGCATTAAAAGAGAGAAATGAGAGCCCTGAAGTTTTCCAGAGCATTCCAGATATCTGAACATGTACATGTTTTGTGAATATCTATGACTCCAGCCTTCCTCATAATCCCAGAAACCCACCATGTGCCAACTTCTCCTTAGCGTTTCTCGCCCACCAGAGTAAAAGATCATGAGGTTACCTCCATGCATTGCATCAACTCGGATCTTCAGTTGACCCGGCCCAGTCAGCAAACTCTTGATGGCATTAAAATCAAAGATGGTCCGAAGGAGATTGAGATAGATATCCACTGAGTCCACTATCTCCACTAAGGATGAGAAAGCAAAGGGCAACATCCGTGACCACACGCATGATGTATACTTGAAGATGTAAAAAAGAATCACTATCTTAGTGCGTGGAACTCTGATCACAATCCCATTATAACTTCACACATTATGTGGGAAACAAAGTGTCCATTTATAGACAAAATCACAAATTAAAACACAATCAAGATGCTACAAACTTTCTAAGTTATCAATGGGTATAAATAATATCAAGTTATAAATTCTTCTTTGCAAGTGAATAATCAACCAAAAGAATTAAGTTATTAAGTAAAACTGTGCCGTTATTTCTACTCACACCTTCTTTCTTCCACCTCCCTGCCAAAAAAGGCACCCAGCTCAACGCTAAGAGACATCTTGGCACCTTGTTGCCTCTTCTATGGGGTTGGCTAAAGAATGACGCAGCTGGCATGAAACAAATCAAGGAGTGACCTCAGAAGTGACTCCTATTTCCCTAACACCATTGTGACAACCAGATCCAGGTTTGGAAGAATACATTTCTGAGTTTGTGTGAAGTCTCTTATGTGCCCATCAGTAATAATTTCAGGGTGAATGACAGATATTTCAAAATCCTCATTAAATACAAATGTTCTCCCATGTCCAGCACCATCCAATAATCAAGTACCAAAACAAGTCTTTTCCATTTATTTGTCAAATACATAAAACCTAGAATACATTACATTTTTTACACTTGGCAATCAGTACATAATACTACTCAGAAAGTACTTTTCCTAGAAAAGTTCCTACTTGATTTTTAGACACTAAAACTTGTCCATGAGCTGGCTTTTTAAATTTGTGATTAAATTTTGAAAATTATGTGTATTATTTTTCAAATATTTCAAATACATACAGCTTTTGAATCTTGAAATACTGAAACCTGCACTAAAGATATAACCAATCTACCTCTAATAATTTTCAGTAAATCCAGGTGAAATATTGAATGGATGAAATGAAAACTATCTCTTCACCTGGTCAAATATACATCTAAAAATATTTTTCCTTACACTTTAATCAGTATAGTATATATTTCACTCAAATATAATGTACCTACCGTACTTTTCAAGAAACACAGGTAGTGTTTAATCATCCATTGACATGAAGAAAATATTAATCTATAAAATAAATTAACTAAAAATTCACCTAGGGGGATGCTGGGATGGTTCAGCAGGCTGAGCACTTGCCTTACAAACATGAGGTCCAGGGTTCGAATCCCAGCACCAGCCCGTGCAAACCCATATGCTGAACTGCAGACCAACTGTAACCACTAGGATGATGGTGAAGAGTCTCGCCTCCTATGCGGGAGGCCCCCAGGTTGGTTCCCGCCCCTCACCGCCCCACATGCACCTGTATGGAACGAAAATATGCCACAACTAATGATGTACAACTATGGAAACTGCTCTGGCTCTTCCCCCTTCTCTCTGTCTCTGTCTCTCTCTGTGAAAACAATAAATCTTTAAAAATAAATAAATAAATAAAATTGTGAAGATACAATAAATAAATATAACTTCTTCCTTATGGTAATGCCTGATTTTTCTGTCCTTATTGTCCAGCCCTTCCAAAAATGTAACCAAGCATATGTAATCATTGTGTTCAATATAATATATTCCTTGCTGTTAGTTGTCAAACCATTGCATATGTGTGTGTGTACACACATGTGCATGTTCCCTATCAGGTTAAAAGCAGGCTTGCATGCTTCCTATATCATATGGCTTTGAATTAATTTCTGCTGACTAATTAAATAAGCAATTGACACAAAATCTTTCAAGAAAAATGTAATAGAGTTGGCCCAACAGTGTGACCCTTGAATAGTCCATTTCAAGCTCTTCTCTGTCCCTACAATACCATGTGGCCATGAGCCAGGTATTTCATCTTTTTAGCTAACTTAAATTACTTGTAAAATAAGGATACTATCTTTTTTTTTTTTATTGTTTTCAACAGAGAGAAGAGAGAGAAAGAAGAGGGAGAGCCCAGAGCAGTCTCCATAAGTTGTACATTAGTGTTCGATATAGTTTCATTCCACAGGTGGGCATGGGGCTGCGCAGGGCAGGAACCAGGCCAGGAGGCATGCCCCATGAACTGGGGGCCTCCTACACGGGGCAGGAGCTGAGCCGGGGGCCTCCCACATGGGAAGCTTACTCTGGCAAAAACTAAACTGGAGGTACACCCCAGTTCAGCATATGGGTCTGCAAGGGCTGGGACAAGGGCTCAATCCTCGGACCTCAGGACTGCAAGACGAGTGCCCAACCCGCTGAGCCATCCTGGCTCCCCCAGGATATTACCTTAACAAAAATTGCATTTAAGCTTATAGGGGCACCAAAGGAGTTAAAAAAAAATGTTTGTTTTATTGCTACTTGTATGCCTTCTAGGAAAAAAAAAAAAAACAATAGAATAAAACACAGGGGGGAGATATGCACATACATGATATTAATGTTGTTGTATGTATTTTTGGCAATTTCCTTCTGGTTCTCTAATTCTTGAATCATTTTCCTAAATCCACTTGGTTCTTGATTAATTCCTTTGTAAAATTTCCTAACACAATGCTTGCTACAAAGCAGATAACTAGTAATTGAGCATTGAATAACCATGAACTGCATGGTTCTGACTTGAGAAAGAAACTCCTACTTTCCATAGAAAATTTTAAGAACTTCTTTTGGGTCTCCTCTTAGTTATCTAAAGCATTCTAACATCTTCACCTTCATTGCTTAGAAACACATAGACACATTTTAGCAATTCACAGCCTGTTCTTGGAACACTGTAAAAGAGTCAGCCGTGAAAGTTTCCCTACGTCAAAAATGATAAAGGGTTTGGAAAGTGGTTTTTGAAAGTTGCCAGTTCTGAATATCTTGCCTGCTCTCATTTCCCTCTGCATCGCATTCAGATTACATCTATTTATCAGTGTCACTCCTGAGATTGATAATTCAGTTGCTTTCTTGTGTGCACTCCCCTGCAGATACCACAGTCACCCCCATCCACAGAGTTATTCTTAGTTCTTCAAAATATAATCTCTATTACCTCGAAATGGTTTGAATTTGTTCTCCAGGTCAAACTCTTGTCTTCCCAATCGAGACAGGTCAATTCGAAGATCAGGACATATGGCATATTCCTCAATTGTTTTGCTGATTTGATAGATTTTGTCTGAGACAACATCTGGAGCAGGACCTAGAATTTGAAAATAATGTACCACCAAAAATAAATGTATTTAAAAGTTCCATCAGTTAAATGTTATCTCCTTCTCTACTAAGCAGGAGAAAGATTTGTATGGCCTCTAAACAATGGACAACAGTTCACAGTTCAATTAGCCTTGATATTTCTTATACTGTATACATCCACTATGCAGAAAATTTGGTCAGCCTCACTGTTCTATGAAGGCTAATAACCTACATGTTTGTTTGTTTGAATCCACTTCTAAGCAATGATATGTCTTCCCTAAAAATAGTTTCACACCTGCCAGGGAGGCCCGGTTATGTAATCAGCTTTATTCAGGATATGAGACACAAACAGGATATGCATTTGACAGAAGTGAGGGGTTCCAGATTTAAACTGCAGCTTCCCAACTGCACCTAGAGAAAGCAAATGTGATTTCTATTCCCACAACTGCTGCCTTGTTGGTGCGTGAGCTTACCAGGGTAAATTAATTTCCGCAACTCACACTCTTGTGACTCCCAACTTTTTAAAATGAGGTTTAACTAAAAATATATGATGCATTTGCTCACAAGGTCAAGGTGACAATTAAGTTGTAACAAACTTTAAATGAATTGAACGTAAAATCAATAGTTGTCCTCCTTTAGTTTTTCTAGTATTTCTAACTTTTATATCTTTTTTAAAATTTTCAATTAAATTTATTGAGGTGACATTTGTTGGTAAAATCTATATTTTTAAAGATTTATTTTATTGTTTTTGACAGAGTCAGAGACAGAGAGACAGAGACAGAGAGAAGGGGGAGGGCCCAGAGCAGTCTTCATATTTGAACTTCATCAGTTTTTTGACATGGTTTTCTTCCACACAGGTGGGTGGGGCCACACAGGGCTGGGAGCCTCCAGCATGAAAGGCATGCCCCCTTGAGCCAGGGGCCGAACGAGGGGCTAGAACCGAACTGTGGGCCTCTTGCATGGGAAGCACACCACAGTTCAGCACATGGGTCTGCATGGGCTGGGGCCGGGATTCGATCCTCGGTCCCCAGGGCTGCAAAGCAAGCGCTCAACCCACTGAGCCATCCCGGCTTCCCCCAAAACTATGTATCTTAATGTAAGCCACTTTAAAATTTTATGTGACAAGTTTGGGAATCAAATAAATAAGTACACTGAAAGATCTAAAATATAAAACATAGACAGACAGAAAGATAGGCAGGCAGGCAGGCAAACAGACAGACAGATAGATGATAGACAGATAGCTTTTTGTATTAATTTCACTCATTAATTATATTTTAACTTTCTACTAAATGCAAATTGTTTCTTGATTTCTTTTACATCCAGTCCTTAGAGTTGCACTGTCCAATATAATAGCCACTGGCCATATGTGGCTATTGAGCACATGAAATGTGACTAGTCAAACTGAGATGTGCTATAATTATAAAGTACACACCAAATTTTGAAGTTAGTAGAAAAATATAATAGATGCATTAATAATTTTATAATGTGTTGAAATAACATTTTAGATATATTAAATTAAATTAAATATGTTATTCATTTCACCTGTCTCTTTTTACTTTTTTATGTGGCTACCAGAAATATTTAAATTATACATGTAACTCCCAATATATTTCTATTGGACAGTAGTAGTAGTACGGCTTTAGAGCATAACATTCTTACTGCCTCCCAATAAATACTCTATTGGACACATAAAAAAATAAATAGTGCCCCAACTCATCAAATTGCACATGTTAAATATGTGCAGGTGTTTTGTTTATCAATTACATCTCAATAAAGCTGGGGAAGGAATAGCAATACACCATTCTCATAGGTAGAAAAGAAAAGAGCCTAGTAGATTGTACTGATGTGTAGTAAAAGTGAAGACCACAAAGAAATAAACAGCCCTTCTCAATTTCACTCCTTACCAGTTTTTACCCTTTTGTAAAATAGAAAAAAAATAATCTTATTTAGTTTTTGCATTTTTATGCAAAACTAATGCTTGCCAGATTAGAGAACACGTAACTATCCTCCTGCCAGCCACATTATGTGCAAGGGCTGTCTCCATCAGCTTTTTTTTAAGTCTCTACCCAAGTTCTAATGCCAAAGCACACTGATTTTCAGAAGTAAAACAAGTTCTAGTACATCAGATAATTTTCTATGATGCCACTCAACTACCCATTTTGATAGCCTCAGAACCTCTGGATTGGTTGACATCTTTCACTCCAATGGTTTCCTTCTTCATTTCAGTCAATGTCTGGTATAGTCATACCAGTGTTACTGTCTCTTGAAATCCTCTCAAAAACCTCAAGTCTCAGTATCCTCAGCCCACAAATTCCTTATCTCCCCTTTACCTACTCTGTACCTCTGCTGAATCTGCTCCTCATTGCTACACTGATACCCACCGTTACTTGTTTGATCTCAAGTCTTCAGTCCATCCTACTTTCACTGGTCTCATCCACATGGGCTGGACCCTGTGCTCCACCATTTGCGCTACGCCTTTGTTAGCATAATGCAACAAGCCAACGTTTACTGAAACCTACATGTACCACATCTCATACTTTACATGAAATTTGACACTCACAGAAAACAGACAAAGTAAACATTATTATTACCATGATTTCCCAGATGGGAAAACCGAAATTCAAAGAGATGACCTTAAGGTCACATCACTGGTCATGAACAGAGGCTGGATGGGAATCCTAGCACATAGTCTGATGTCAGCTCAGACACTCTTAACTACCACCCTCTTGATGCTCTGCCATGCCCACCTAGCCATTCCCCAAACCTGGGATATCAAAATCTGCTCCAGGGATGCTGGGATGGATCAGTGGTTTCAGCACTCACTTTGCAGCTCTGGGGTCCGAGGATCAAATCCTGGCCCGGCCCACGTGGCCCCATATGCTGAACTGGGCATGCCCCCAGTTCAGTTCTTGCCAGGGCAAGGCTCCCATGTGTGAAATGCCTGTTGCTCACGGGGATGTGCCTCCCATGTGGGAGGCCCCCGGCCCGGTTCCTGCCCAGCACAGCCCCCGCCCACCTGTTTGGAATAAAACTATATTGAAAACAGGTGATGTACAACTATGGAGACTACTCTGGGCCCTCCCCCTTTTCTCTGTCTCTCTCTGTCTCTGTGTGTGTCAAAAAAGTAAAAAGAAAAAAAATCATCTGCTCCCATTGATGCTATTCCCAGACTCCCATGTATTCCTTAAAGTAGTCATAAAATTATACCAACTGCCTTTCCCTAAGAATGGGGGTTTAACTTTACCCTTGTCCTCACAACTTCTCAGGAATTCTCAACAAATTTCCCAGAGTACCTTTTTTTTTTAAGATTTATTTTTATTGTTTTTGACAGAGAGAGAGAAATACAGAGACAGAGAGAAGGGGGAGGGCCCAGAACAGTCTCCATAGTTGCACATCAACTATTGGTTTTTCCACATAGTTTCATTCCACAGGTGGACACAGGGCTGCACAGGGCAGGAACTGGGCAGGGGTCTCACCTCGGTGAAAACTGAACTGGGAAGACTGAATGGGTCTGCTCGGGCTGGGGCCGGGATTCGATCCTTGGTCTCTGGGGCTGCAAAGTAAGAGCTTAACCCACTGAGCCACTGAGCCACCTCGGCTTCCCCCAGAGTACCTGTTATAAAATATCTCCATTTATCCCAAGTCCCTTCCCTAGTCTTGCCTCATTATCTTAGCAGGCAACCTTTCTTCTTACTTTTTTAAAATAGATATAGGCTATTACTTCCAAAATTTCCATTCTGCACCCCTCAAAGTTCCTTATTTCCCTCTCTTTGCCTTCCTATTCAGAAGTTCTTCCCTCTTCTTAGAATCTAGGTTATGAATGAGGTCCACAGCTTACTAATTCAGTGGCACTCATCAAGTTTTTAACCATTTTATCCCTCAGAGACTTCATCAGGATTAAATGAGACAATATATATAAAGTTCTGACTATGAAGCTTGGCACATTGTAAATCCTAAAAAATAATTCAGTATTTTATTATTGATTCCACTGTCCTCTTGCAACTTCCTGTCTACTTAAAAACATGGTCAGAATGCTTCTGTTCTCTAAATGTATTTTAAAAGCAACATAGCTCCAGATGTGTCTTATTTCCCTGGATATTCCTACTAATTCTGTACACTTAACCTGCTAGCTCATTCCATAAGATGTTTCTGTGGACACACAATAGAAGAGATGAATGCCTGCAACTTTAGCTGAAGGATATCATGGTAAAACATATAGGAAACAGTCAACTGAATCTCTCTACGCCATCAGGAATGTTAGTTTCATTAATGATACCTAGACATGCAAACATGAAGAATTAAATGTAGCCTTCAAAACAATTAAAGGCTAAATAATAAGTTCGGCCCCCTACCCTATTCAGGTATAGCTAAATAGATCCATAACCTCCCATAATTTAGTCTACAAAATGGGTGTTTAAATAATATATTATTCTGTTATGCCTCACAGGATACAGTAGAAATGACAGCTACTTTTGTAAGACATAAAGTCAAATACTAATTTCAAATGCTTACTTGAAATCCATTGTTTAGTTAGGCAACTTCCATGTTGCATTTCCTACAAATTGCCATTTTCTGAGCCCATTCAATTCCCTCTATTATCAGTGTATAGAACACCTGCATGTTGCATAGTTTTTCCTGAAACATTCAGTTGTTGCTGCAAGACTAGCTATAGGCCTCAGTGTGCATTTTAGTGAAGCAGAGCTTCTCTAAACATGCCTTCGAAAACAAGACACTTCATAAGATGTCTCTTTTTAATGCTTGATATGAATCAAGTTCCTTGTTTGGATAATGTCCAAAATGGCTGCAAGGGGGGGAAGATAATGTACCTTCCCTTCAGGATATGCTATTTTGCCTCATGGGGCCAGGAATAATTCATAATGGTAACTTGTTAGTTAAAATCCAGCTCCCACCCATGCATACATTACAACTCAGTGTTCTAGATTAAAAGTGGTTTATGAAACTTAACAACCAAATATAATCCATAGTTCTGGGATAAATCCTGTTTTGAAAAAAATAGCCATAAGTGACATTTTGGGAACAATTGGGAAATTTTGAATATAAGCTAAGTTTTAGGTGATTTTTAGAGAATTTATAGTATTTTGGTTCGGTGTAATAATGTAGTTATTTGTATAAGGGTGTGTCTTTCTTTTTAAAAAATATGAGGAAGCCGGGATGGCTCAGCAGGTTGAACACTTGCTTTGCGGCCACAGAGTTCAGGGATTGAGACTCAGTCCTGGCCCCAGCCCATGCAGACCCACGTGCTGAACTGGGGAGGGCCCTACCATGCAGGAGGCCCCTGGCCCAGTTCTAACCCTGAGCAGCCCTACATCCACCTGTGTGGACTAAAACCATGTCAAAAACTGATGATATACAACTACGGAGACTGCTCTGGGCCCTCCTCCTCTCTGTCTCTCTCAGTCTCTGTCTGTCAAACAATAAAAATAAATCTTAAAAAAAATAAGAAATACATTCACATGGACACAAACAATAATTTAATTGTTGCCAGAGGGTAAGGGGGGAAGAAAGTAGTGAAAGAGGAAAAAGACTCAAACATACAGTGATGGAAAGATAACAGACTCTGCGTGATGAGCACATAATGCAACACATAGACGATGTAGTACAGAATTATACACTTAAAAGCTATATAATTTTACTAACCAATGTCACCCAACAAATTTAATAATAAAAAATTTTTAAATACATTCAGAAATATTTAGTGTGAAACATTCTCATGCTATAATTTAATTTAAAGTTCTTTGGGGGAAAAGATCAGTACTATGGGGGTGGGTTGTAATGGACACATGGTATCCATTTATTATTCTTCCTGCCTCTATACATATTCAAGATATAAAGTCAGGTACTTATTTCAAATGCTTACTTGAAATACATTGTTTAATTTTTTTTTCATTTACCCCTATACACATATCTTACCCAACTATGACCTCCAAACTATAAATTTTTGTAAATAAAAGAAAAAAATAAAATAAGTCTAAGCATTTCAGTGAAAACAGTCAACACTATAGGAAAGAGAGAGTACAGTCATTTGTCAGACCTTGAGCAGCCATGTGACCTTGAGCAAATAGCTCCTCGGGGCTTTGATCTGTTCATCTGTAAAATGGCAATACGGTCTGAACAAATTTGAGGGTATGTTCCAACTTTAAAACCCAGAGTTCTTCCATATTGCATAAGCATCAACTAATCAACTGGTTTGCTTTGTGAGAAGTAGAGGGGACCAAGAGACAAAATAGGTTCAAGACTCCATTGTGCCACTTCCTTGTCATGTCACGTTGGGCACTGTGATAGTTATGTTTATGTGTTTATTTGAGTGGGCCACAGAGAGACTGGATGTTTGATTAAGCAACAGTGTGTGTGTGTCTGTGAGGGTGTTTCTGGAAGAGACTAGCATTTGAATCTATAGAAGTAAAGCAGACTGCCCTCCGCAAGGTGGGTGCGACTCATCTAAAACCCACCGCATAGAAAGGCTGGGTAAGGGGAAGCCGGGATGGCTCAGTGGGTTAAGCGCTCACTTTGCAGCGCCGGGGACTGAGGATCGAATCCCAGCCCGGGCCCGTGCGGACCCATGTGCTGAACTGGGGAGTTACCCCAGTTCAGTTCTCTCTCTGTCTCTGTAACTCTCTCTCTCTCTCTCTCTCTCTCTCTCCCTCTCTCTCTCTCTCTCTGTCAAAAACAATAAATAAATAAATAAATCTTTAAAAAAAAAAAGAAAGGCTGGTTAAGGGGGAACTCGCTCTCTGTGCCTGACTGGTTTTAGCTGGCACTGCCATCTTCCCCTGCATCCTTCCCAGACTCAGACTACAGTTTACAGCGCCAGCTCTTGCAGCTTCTTCTCAGGCCTTTGGCCCTCCTGAGTCTCCAGCTTGCTGACCACAGACCTACGGACTTCTTAGCCTCCATAATCACAAGAGCCAGTTTCTTACAATAAATCTCTTTATACCCTGTTGTTCTGTTTCACTGAAGAGCCCTAAAACAGGCACCTCACTACACTTTTCTCTCTCCATTTCCTCTCCACTTGCTTGTCTACCATCAAGGGGTCATTGTTAGACCTTGATAATATAAAAGGAAAGAAATCATGACAATGAATGCGTATGTTGAACCACAAACCTCCATTGGCAACATTAAATTTCACTCCAAACTCTCCCCCTGGTCCTCCTGGGCAATGGCTGGCTGTTAGGATGATCCCACCAGCTGCCTTGATCTTTCTTATAATGCAGGAAACAGCAGGTGTAGACAAGATGCCATTCTGTCCAATAATCAGTCGTCCAATCTAGACCAGACGGGAAAAAAAATCAGTATAGTTACATGGGATTGAAGTACATTTCAATGGGAAAGTGCCCCTGGCTCTGTTAACACATAGTAAGTCACCTAAGAGAAGGAACAGAGTGGCCTTTCAGGGGAGGTAGAGGGTGGGAGGAGCTCAGGCATTGTATCCACTGCCCAGTGTCTCCAACACCCAGGAGGTTCCCAGCTCCTGGGCCACAAACTGGCACCAGTCAGTGGCCTGTTAGGAACTGGGCTGCACAGCAGGAAGCAAGCGGTGGGCAGGTGAGTGAAGCTTCGTCTGTATTGCAGCCACTCCCATCACTCACATCATCACTTGAGCTCCGCCTCCTGTCAGATTATCGGCATAATTAGATTGTCATAGGAGCGTGGACCCTATTGTGAACTGCACACGCGATGGATCTAGGTTGGGTGTTCCTTGTGAGAATCTAATGCCTGATGATCTGAGGTGGAGCTGAGGTGGTGATTGTATAATTATTTCACTACATATTACAATTTAATGATAATAGAAATAAACTGCACAACAAACGTAACACACCTGATTCATCCCAAAACCATCCTCATCTCTGTCCCCCAACATCAGTGGAAAAAAACTATCTTCCACAAACCAGTCCCTGGTGCCAAAAAGGTTGGGGACCATTGTTAAGGTGACCAGATTTTAACATTGGTAAAGCGGGACAACATTGACCAGGGAGGAGGATGTTCTTGATTAAAAATTTGGTCTATCTCCTGCCGTTCCCTAGCTTGTCGTGCATTCTTTCAAAAAATTGGGACTTTTTTAAAACACCGCGGGATGCAGGACAAATTGTTAAAAATTGGGACTGTCCCGCCAAAAGCGGGACATCTGGTTACCTTAACCATTGTCCAAGACCATTTGGACACCCAAACTTAGCAATCAATTACTAACCTATATACTGGAACTGCCACATAAGTTTTCAGTAGTTTGAAATATCTGATGACCAAAGGGTTAGCCTGAACCATATAGCACATTAACATGCTAGAAATGAGAAGAAAAAGCAAATGGAGCAATTCTATGCTCCACCCCTTCCTCTGCCTCAGTATGAGCTCACAGAGTAGGGGACCTGACTTCCTACAGCCTCGTCATCAGGGGGTATATTTTAAATGCACAGGAAATGATCACTCTCCTGAAGGCAGGAATTCTATTTCCACCACTAAGTGATAGCACGCGCTGGACACATTGGAGAAACTACTCAGTCATGCTAGCAAGAGATCTGGAAGTCATTGGTGTGACCAATCTCTTTCTACAGCTAGCGAATTGACTTCTAAAAAAGTATTACTTAGTATGCTTTGTTTTAAAATAAGGCCGAAATCATCCAATCCAGTAGTTCTCAAATGCTGCCACAAGTTAGAAGTATTAATGAAGCCTAGAAAATTCCCAATACTCAAACTGCATCCCTGACTAATCAAATTGGCATCTCTGAGGGAGGGATACAGGCATTTGTCATTTTGAAGGCTCCGCAGGTGATTACAATGTTCAACTAAGTTTGGTGATCAACCCCTTGCCATTCAAAAGACCAGCAGCATGACCATCACCTGCCAGCTTGATAGAAATGCAGAACCTCAAGGCCCACTCAAGACCTAGTGAATAAGAATCGGTATCTTAACAAGATCCTTTCTCCTGCTTTCAGATAATTCATTGGTCCATTAAAGTTTGAGAAATACTGATGTAGTCCACAAACCAAGGCAAAGTCTAGCATCCTGCTCAACAGCAAAGTAACCCTGGCACAAGCAATAGCATTGCTAGAGGTAGGTCACTGAGCAAATGTGACAATGGAGGAAAATATACTCTCTAGAGAGCAAGACGAGAGCTCCAAAACCAAATCAGTCTTGGGATGATTCAGTATGGAAAGGTCCACATACCACAACATATCCAGAGGTCATATTTTCAAGTGGGTGAGGCAGATTAGAAACAAATAGGTATTATTATTATGATTATTCAGATACATATTAGGAAGAAAATCAGAAGGTTTCCATGATTGAAATTAATTAGGTGCCAATTTTAATAATAATAATAGAACTTGTATTTAATTTTAAATACAATGGAAATCCATCAGAGGGTTTTAAGCAGTGGAAGCAACCTGATATCATCTGCATTTTAAGAGATCATAGAATGAGCAGTCCAAATAATCTTATTAAAAAGCAAGTCATATTGTATCAGCAAAACATTCCAATGGCTTTCTTTGTCCCCCACAAATGCAAGATAAAGCCAAAATCTTCACCATAGACTACAAGGTCCTACATGATCTAATTCAACAGTCCCCAACCTTTTGGCCACCAGGGACTGGTTTTGTGGAAGACAATTTTTCCACGCACAGCAGTGGAGTCAGGGGGAGATAGGGAGGAGGATAGTTTCAAGATGATTTGAGCACATTACATTTATTGTGCACTTTATTTCCATTATGATGTTGTAATAGATAATTAAATAATTATACAATGCACCATAATGCTAATATTAATCCCTATTGGCAGCCACTCTCCAGCGTTAGCATCCACCTCAGCTGCACCTCAGATCGTCAGGTATTAGAGTCTCATAAGGAACATGCAACCTAGATCCATCGCATGTGCAGTTCACAAGAGGGTTCCCACTCCTATGAGAATCTAATGCCATTGCTGATCTGCAGGAGGTGGAGCTCAGGCAGTAATACGAGCGATGGAGAATGGCCTAAATACAGACGAAGCTTCCCTTGCTCACCCGTCACTCACCTCCTGCTGTGTAGTCCAGATCCCAACAGGCCAAGGATTGGTACCAGTCCATAGCCCGGGGGTTGGGGACATGTGATCTAAATGACCCTCACCACATGCAATGCTCCACTCCCTCCCTCTGCTTAGCCACACTGGCTGGTTTGCTGTTCCTCAACACATGAAGCACAGTCCAAGCTTCTGCACTTTCTTTCTGCTGCTTAGAGCACTCTTACCCAGGTATTTATTCATACGCCTGCCTGCTTCTGTTCCTTCGGGTTTCCGTTCCAGTGTCAACTAATTAGAGGCTGCACTGTGACAGCCCTATGTAATACAGTACATGTAAGTCCCTAATTTTCCTACTGTCCTCTTTTTCTTTTATCCTGCTTTAATCTTCTGTATTATACATATTACCACCTAATATTTTCTATATTATTTATTTCCCCACTACATATCTATATAAGGTCTAAGGAGGTTGTTTTTTTTATTACTGTTATATTCCAAGACTCTAAAACAAACCTAGAATGTAGGCAGTACATAACAAATATATGTTGAATGAACTAACTGAAAAAAAATGAATGAGTCATGAATGAATGGTTGCTATGTGAAAAATACCCTAGAGAGTAACAAGAGCAGCAGAAAGATCAGATGGAAGGCTACTACAGCAGAGCTGAGTGTGGAGAGTGTCTTAAGCTAGCGGCGGTAGAAATGAAGTGATTATATTTGAGATATATTTTTGGAAGGAGAATGAATAAAACATGTAGCTGGAATGATACAGGGAAGAGAAGCTATGGTAGCCAGCCTCTAAGATGGCTCCAACAATCCTTGCCTTCTGGTGCTCATGCCCATGCGCAGTGCCCTCCCCGGCTGAGTAAGGGAGATCGAAGTGATAAGTAAAGCAATGCAGCCGTGATAATGTGTGGTTTCCAAGGTGAGCCCATAAATGACATTGCCACTTCTGCCTTGTACTCCCAGATTGTTCACTTTGGAAAGATACCAGTCCCCATATCATGAAACACTCAAGGAGCCCTGTGTAGACACCTGTATAGAGAAGAACTGAGGGCTCCCACCAACAGCCAGCACCACCGTGCCAGCCATGTAGGCGAAGCAGCTCGCATCCTCCAGCCTCATTCAAGCCTTCAGACGACAAGCCCCGCCAACACGTGACTGACCTCATGGGGTCCCCAGACGAGAAAAGCCCATTTCCTGTCCCACAGAAAGTATAAGAAACAATAAATACGTGTTATTGCGTTAGGCCACTAAATTTTGTGGTAATTTATTGCACAGCATTTTTTTTAACTTGATCAGTGGTGGTGCCATTTATCAAGGCAAAGAAGACAGGTCAATAATCACACTCATATTACCGTGGAGTAAGCAATGTAGCAGACCCTGAAGATAGAGCAATAAATACAATTGAGTCATTGACCTCGAGGCCTAAAGTCTGTAGATTCAGAAATCTGAAAAAATAAATTTTGTTCATAATGTCTCTTTCTCCCATTTTTTAGAATTATTCTTAAAGAAATAATCTTATACAGAGAAAAGGTATGAATGTATGTTTACTACAATGGTATTCATTACAAGTGATAAATTTTAAAGATTTATTTTTATTGTTTTTTATTTATTTATTTATTTATTTATTTTTATTTTTGACAGAGAAAGAGAGAGAGAGACAGAGACAGAGACAGAGACAGAGACAGAGAGAGAACTAAACTGGGGGAGCTCCCAGTTCAGCATATGGGTCCGCACGGGCCGGGGCCGGGATTTGATCCCCGGTCCCCAGCGCTGCAAAGTGAGCACTCAACCCACTGAGCCATCCCGGCTTCCCCACAAGTGATAAATTTTAAACAATCTCTATCAATGTCTAAAATGAAGAACCTGTTAAATAAAGTATAATACATCAACTTATGGAATGTTCTTCCGCTATTTAAAAAGATACAGTAGACTTTTCGTTAACCGGAACTGAAGCAACCAGGAACCTAGATTTTGCCAGTTGCTTGAGTTCTCATTAATGAAGAGTCTACTTATGTTTATCTGTCATTTACCAATCCCTCTGGGTGCCAATTAACTGAGTCTACTATAATTATGAAGCTCATGCAGCTGTGGCAGACTAGCTTCACAGTCCACAAAATGTTATGACACCCTTCCACAGTATAGAGCTGTTGCTAATAAGCAGCCACCCAGCCAGGGGCAACATTTTCTGGTATCTAGTAGTGACCACATTATAGTTTTTACAATAAGTGATAAATTAGTGTGAGAATGAGAACAAAAGCAACGTGTGTTTCTTCTGGGATAAGGATGTTAAGCAGCCAATATACCTTCTCAACACTGCATATTTCCCCTTTCACAGACTCAATACAGGTGACCACATGGCTGTAGGAGATACCAGAGCCACAAGATGGAAGGAACCTGGGTCCCTGCCTCACTAGATAAACAAGAATCTTTGCCCACCAGGAACATCCACAGTAAACAATTGTATGAGTGAGAAATAACTCCTATTATTTTTTTTTTTAGTATATTTTTTAAAATTTATTTATTTTTATTTTTGACAGAGAGAGAGAGAGATACAGAGACAGAGAGAGAACTGAACTGGGGGAGCTCCCAGTTCAGCATATGGTTTCGCAAGGGCCGGGGCCGGGATTCGATCCTTGGTCCCCGGCGATGCAAAGTGAGCGCCTAACTCACTGAGCCATCCCGGCTTCCCCATTCCTATTATTTTTAAGGCAATAAAAATTGCCTATGCTTTAGGTCTATCTGCTATAAAAACTTATGTTGTCTTAAGAGTTGAAGAAACATAAACAATGTTTTAATACTAAGTGAAAAATGCAGAATAAAAAATTACTTTTATGCGATTACAGCAATGTAAAATTATGTACATTTTGAGGCTAAGACTTAGAAAAATACAGAAATAAGTATTATGGTTTATTTGTTAAGTGGAAAAGATTATAGATAAATTTTTATCTTATTAAACTGTAATCATTGCTTCTTTGACAGGGTAATATATATTTTGTTTAAGAAGGTTAAAGTGGAAAAACACACTTGAATAAAATTTCAACCTGAACCCGTTTAGTTGTAATTTGAGGTTAACAGAAGATGCAATTCAAGTTATCTGGAAATTTCACCTACGCAGACCCAAGAATGAGGTAGTGCTGAACACGGCACATAAACCTAGTTGAGTGGCACTGAGAGGCAATAAGTGCAGGAGGAGATTGGGGGAAATGAGGCACTGAGCTTCTAAGGAAAGACATGGAAAGTCATGAAGATGTTTGTGTTCCATGTGAATGCTCACTAAACGATAACCTCGGCAGAGGAGGATCTGAATACTCAAGTGGATAGATAGGATGGCCTGTTCTGTGAATATCAATCAGCTTCTTTTCATAGCCACCCCTGTCATTGCCCAATAGGTTTAGGAACAAATTGGCCATAATGGCAGAGAAGAAGGTCATGCATGGGCTCAGAAACACAGACTTCCACTTCCCAAGGCCAGCCCGCAATAACCACCACTCAGTGCCCCATCTGCCAGCTTCAGGGACCAACACTGAATCCCTCATATGGCACTGTCCAGGGGTAACAGGCCAGCTACCTGGTGGAAGTTGATTACATTTAGACCACTTCCATTGTGGAAGCGACAGCACATTGTTCTCACCAAAGTCGACACAGAAGAGAAGACACACACAGGAGAGGAGATGGTGTGAAGACAGAGGCAGAGAGCGCAGCGATGCAGCCACAGCTAAGGGCCACCGAGGAGCGTGCCAGCCACCAGAAGCTGTAAGGGCTGTGGCATGACTCTTCCCTGCAGCCTCTGCAGACAGCACAGCCCTGCTAACACCTCTGGCCTCCAGGACCATGAGAAAATGAATTTCTGTCATTTTAAGCTACCAAGTTCAGTGCAATTTGTTACAGCAGTCTTAGGAAATGAAAACAAAATCGGTAAAGTGATACAAAACCTCTATTGGCTTCCAGTGGCTGCGATAGCAAATTGCCATAAACTTGGTGGCTAAAAGCAACAGCTCTGGAGATCAGAAGTCTGAAATCTTGCAGGACTGCACTTCCTCTGGAGCCTCCAGCAAAGAATTTGGTCTTTGCCTTTGTTAGCTTCTTGTATCAGCCCAGTGTTCCTGGACTTACAGCCATATCACTCCCATCTCTGTCTCTCTTCACATCACCTTCCCCTCTGTGTGTCTGTTTTCTCCTCTTCAGTTAACTGCCCCCCACCCACCCAATTAGCCCAAGACAAATGTCATTCAAAAAGATGTGGCTTTCAAGACCTAGTAATTGACTAAGAAATATAATTTGTTATATAAAGAAAAAACACTCAATTTAAAGTTAGGAGATCTAGAGAAATTCTTTTTTTTTTTTAAGATTTATTTTTATTGTTTTCGACAGAGAGAGAGAGAGAGAGAGAGAGAGAGAGAGAGAGAGAAGGGGGAGGGCCCAGGGCAGTCTGCATAATTGTACGTCATTAGTTTTCGACATGGTTTTTGTTCTACAGGTGGGCATGAGGCTGCGCAGGGCGGGAACTGGGTGGAGGCCTCCTGTGTGGGAGGAAAGGCCTACCCATGACCTAAGGCAAATCACTGCACTTCTCTGAGGCCTGATGTCTTCATCTACAGAGCCAAGAGGATACAGGGCTGTGAAATTCAGTTAAGAAGAAACTATATAAAGGAAAAGTGTCTGTGAAATGAAACATGACAAAAATTATGTTACTGCCTTCTCCAAATCCAATCTCCCTCTGACAACATTTAAAATTCATTTTTAGACAGCAGAGTATCACTTAAATTGCCACTTCACCTTCTGAAAAAGTCCTAGAAATACTACCCTCCATCAGCGTACAGACTGCAACCTTGCAAGGGAAAGGTGGTCTACTTACATAATTGGCTTCGGTTTTGTTTACAGCTCTGGAACAGGCAACATCTGACTTATTCCTGACTGACCCCGGACCACAGCCTGGGGCAGAGGTCCAAACAGGGCCTCTGCGCTCCCTCACTGCCCCTCCCGAAGGGGCGCTGCAGGAATCAACACCCCCACATTACCTGCTCTGTCCTTGGCTGCAGGAAGGGGGATCCCATCCAGCCCTGCACTAACCTGAGTGGGCCTTACTGCTGCGGAGGACCAGGCCCCTCAGTGCCCACCAGCAGAGGGGGTAAGGGGTGCTTCATCCACTGTCACACAGACATCCAGGTAGAAGGCACCACAGGCACAGATCCCAGGATTCACCACTGGCCATTTGAACACTGTCACATATCCCTATACAAGGCACACAGACACAGATCCCAGGATCCACCACGGGCCATAGGCCACTGTCACACAGAAGTCTACAGACACATACATGAGGTGCACACTTTCCCAGACACATAGATACATAGACAGACACGGCGTGAACCTGTTCCTGCTCAGGCATGAGTTGTCAATGCTTGGGGAAGGGAGGACATAGGGCGCAGGGGGCAATCGCCAGCATTCCTACAGTGCAGTGACTTACGCTCTCTCTGTGGCTAATTTTTACCTTGATCCCAGAGCCTCCCATCAACACTTACACCTCACCTAGCTCATCCGTGATTTGTTCTAACCATGAGAGGGCATAGACAGCAGGTGCCAAGGGAATCAACATGCCCCTCCACAAGCCACAGGCCAGTATCCTGAGAAAGAGAACAATTTCTTGCATAAAGCTTCTTCCCAGCACTTCCATTTCTTTACACCAGGTGCCACCCACAACTAATTTTTTAACGATTTTATTTCTGATGGCTCCTGCTGTGCAGAACACTAACAACTACCTTCTAAATTAAATTCAGTATGAGTTCCATTTCTAATCACCTCATATTAAAGTCCTAGGCAGCAGTGATGGACAATTTAAACCCGCAGGCTAGAATCTCAGAGTAGATGAAGAATTTGGTTCCAAATGTGTTTTCCCTGGTAACATAACACTAATGAAAGCAGGATTGGTTTCCTGTGTGAACAATCCTAAATAGGACTTCCCTCTTAGGATTGCCTTCTAGCTTTAAATAAGTCATGTTTTAAAAAGAATCCCAAAGAGAGAACAGGTAAACATGACATCCCTCAATATCTTTCATTTACCATGTCATGTGCCTGTAATTCCCAGAATGAATCGGAGAGAGTGAAAAGAGCAAATAAACAGAAATGTCCTCATGGTGCGCAGAGCAAGTATCGTGCAGGACCACACAGCCACGCTGCATTCATCTGCGAAGGGCATGAAAAGCCATACACACAAATATGCCTGTTTCCTATCTTCTCAGCGAAACAAAAAGCAAAAGCCACCAAGGGAGCCCCAAGCCAAGCTGCCATGGATGACAGGGCTTCCGTCCCCACTGTCAGACAGGAGGGCCAGGCCTGCTGCACATGAGTAAGCAAGAGATGGCTAAGAAGAATGGCAAGAAATAACAAACACCAAGACACGGCTGTGGTTGTCCAAACACCAAGGGACTTCTGGAGCCACTCACAGATAATTGTGCAGTCACATGCTTTGTTACATGGGGACCAGATGGGAGCACCCGGCTCATCCACAGCTTCCTGCCCCCTGAAAGTCTTTACACACACACTCATTGGCTGGAGGCAAGAGAGGAGAGTCCATTAGAACCCAACCAAGATGGATTTCACACTCTATTCCTAACATGTGAACAAGTTTAGAAAAAGTCACAGGCATCTAGAAGGTTAGCCCAAGTTTGACCTGAGCTGACTGGTCCTCAATCAGCCCACCACTTCTCAATATCTCATTGAAAGCATCAGGCAATCTTGCTATCCTCCGGTGCAAAATGACGGTGGTAGAATTGGAACTTAGCTCCCTCCTGGTTATTAACTAATTCAGTGCATTTGGAAAATGCTAAAATCTTTTTTGTAAGATTTATTTTATTGTTTTTGACAGAGACAGAGAGAGACAGAGAGAAGGGGAAGGCCCAGAGCAGTCTCCATAGTTACACATCATCAGTTTTCAAAATGGTTTCAGGGGAAGCCGGGATGGCTCAGTGGGTTAAGCACTCACTTTGCAGTGCCGGGGACCAGGGATCGAATCCCGGCCCCAGCCCGTGCAGACCCATATGCTGAACTGGGGAGTTCCCCCAGTTCAGTTCTCTCTCTGTCTCTGTATCTCTCTCTCTCTCTCTCTCTCTGTCTCTCTCTCTGTCAAAAACAATAAAAAAAAATAATAAAATAAAATGGTTTCATGCCACATAAGTGGGCAGGGGCCGCACATGGCAGGAACTGACTGGGGGCCTCCAGCCTAGGAGGCACACCCCCTCAAGCTAGGGGCCAAACAGCAGGGTGAGAACTGAACTGGGGGCCTCCCGCATGGGAAGCACACCCCATTTTAGCATATGGGTTCGCAGGGGCTGGGATTCGATCCTCGGTCCCCTGGGTTGCCAAGTGAGCGCTTAACCCACTGAGTCATCCCAGCTCCCCTGAAATCTTTAACTTAGGTATAGGGCTTGGCTCACTAGGACAAGAAAGGGCCCTGTTTGCCTGATCACCATTTTCTGAGGTGATTAACCCAAATGGCTATGAAGATGAGAACCACTGGATCTACCTGGGTCAAGAAGGCAGAGTTGAGTGTCTTGAGATAAGCTAAAGTTTTGGTATTCATTGGGAAAGAACGTAAAAACTGGCTTTGCCACCTACTACGTGACCTTGGAACAGAGCCTGAATCTCTCTGTATCTTGGTTTTGTTATCTAAAAGATCTAAGCAATCACATGATAGAAGGTGGAAGTCAATATCGGTAAGCTCCAGTTCAGTGCCTGGCACCCCATAAACTCGGTACATTTTACTTGCATTCTTTGCTGGTGTCATTCCTTCATTCTTTTTTTTTTTAACTCTAATCTTTTTTTTTTTTTTTTTAAGACTTTTTTTTTTTTTATTTTTTTGACAGAGAGAGACAGAGCGAGAGACAGAGAGAAAGGGGAAGGCCCAGAGCAGTCTCCATAGTTGTACATCATCAGTTTTCTGCAGTTTCATTCCACAGGTGGGTGCAGGGCTTGCAGGGCAGGGACCAGGCCGGAGGCCTCCCACATGGGAAGCACACCCCAGTTCCACATATGGGTCTGCATGGGGCTGGGATTCGATTCTTGATCCCCAGGGCTGCAAGATGAGCACTCAACCTGTGGAGCCATCCCAGCATCCCCGATTCTTTAATTCTTAATTATGAATTTCTTTTATTTATTTATTTATTGTTAAATTTAATGAGGTTACATTAGTTGGTAACAATTAGATAGTTTACAGATGTACAAGTCCACATCACATCATTCATGCATTGTATTATGAATTTCTTAATTCATAGTAATTGAATGAATTTGTTATTGTTTTCCTAGCCTATAATGGTTTTCTAATTACAGATATATATATTTACATGTTCCTTTTTAAACATTTATTAAGTATACATAAGCAAGAGGAAAATAAAAATCATCTGGAAACCTAAAAATGACCACTGTTAACATTGCTGTGTGTGTCCTTTGTCTATGTGTTTTGTTCTCTTTTCTCTCTCTCATATTCATGTTTTTACAAAAGGAATTTTTGTGTAGCCCACATCTTTCACTTAATATACCTAATCATCCCCTAAAGTTTATCTTTCTGTCACTGAATGTTCTTCTTTATGATTTTGGGACTTCAATTATTTAAATGTACTATCATTTAATGACAAATTTTAAAAGTGTTCTTTCACCTAAAGTAGTGCTCCCCAATCCACAGGCCTTGGACTGGTACTGGTCCATGGCCCGATAGGAACCAGGCCACATAGCAGGAGGTGAGCAGCGGGCAAACAAGCAAAGCTTCATCTGGATTTACAGCCGCTCCCATCACTCACATTACTCCCTGAGCTCTGCTACCTGGCAGATCAGCAGTGGCGTTAGAGTCTCAGAGAAGTGCAAATCCTACTGTGAACTGCACGTGTGAGGATCTAGGTTGTGAGCTTCTTAGGAGAATCTAGTGCCTGCTGACCTGAGGTGGAGCTGAGGAGGTGATGCTAGTGTTGGGGAGCGGCTGCCAATACAGATGAACATCAACAGAGGGGGTTGACTACACAGAGGCCATACTTATTCAACTGCTTGCAGACTCACATCAAAACCCTATAAGTGAGGGGAAGCCGGGATGGCTCAGTGGGTTGAGCGCTCACTTTGCAGCCCCAGGGACCAAGGATCGAATCCCGACCCCGGCCCGTGTGAACCCACATGCTGAACTGCGGAGTACCCCCAGTTCAGTCCTCACCAGGGTGAGTCCCGGCCCAGTTCCTGCCCTGTGCAGCCCCGCCCACCTGTGGAATGAAACTATGTGGAAAAACCGATGATATGCAACTATGGAGACTGTTCTGGACCCTCCCCCTTCACTGTCTCTGTATCTCTCTCTCTCTCTCTCTCTCTCTCTCTCTGTCAAAAACAATAAAAATAAATCTTTAAAAAACAAACAAACAAACCCTGTAAATGGTAAGTGATAATTAAGCTGCATCTTAAATCTTCCCAAAATCATCCCCCTGCCCCCATCCGTGGAAATATTGTCTTCCACAAAAATGGTCCCTGGTGCCAAAAAGGTTGGGACCACTGATCTAAGCTTTTTGTATGTAAAACTAAAAAATGTTTGAGGACTAAACCCACACTGTGGAATAAATTAAATTGAATAAAGCTTGACAATAATTAAACAGTAAAATCAGTTATAACATGCATGGATGACTATAATATCTTCTTCCTTCTATAACTACCAAAACCACTCACTAAGAAACTGCTCAAGTCCATGGTAAATAGGCAGCAGTATGTCTGTACCCTTGTCTTGACCTGCATTTTCTTCTGTCATTGCTCGCATTTCTGCCTCTGACCTGCACTGTCTATGGTCTGCTAACTTACCCACAGTGTTGAGCTCACTGCAGAAAGCTATCCTTGCAAATAGACTGCTGCCTAGGATAGGTCTATCCAACTCAAGCACAAGTTCTATTGATTATCATAGAAATGTAGGGCATGTGGGAGCATTTAGTAACCTGACTCAATGTCATGTAGTCTTCAAACATTTCATACATCTGGGACTCTGTTCTACCTACCTCCTGAATATATCCAGAGAAGAAGCTATCTCTATGGCAGGAGGGGAGGGGCGAGGGGGGACATGTGTCCTGTGCACATGTGCACACAGGTGTGTTACTTGATAAACTACCTAAATGATTAAGAATACTTTACATCTGGCATCTTTATAGGCAGACAGAAATTTTACATTTATGGTCTGGAATAATGTCATTTTGTTCAACATCATTTGTTATAATGTTGATGAGATGCCATAGAAACTTTTCTTTATATTAATTAGCCTAAAAACTGGTTTCATTACATATCGTTTTGCTTAAGGTCACAGAACCTGTTGACGATACTAAGTAAAGACTTACTGTATCCTGACAATGTATAATATGTATCATTTATATATAATATATATAATACCCAAACAAAAAAATCAGTCTCTCTTGATTGCTATGTGTTTTTTTGTGAGTACGTGCTATGTCAATTAAAATACATCTACGGGGAGGCTGGGATGGCTCAGCAGGTTAAGCACTTGTTTTGCAGCCCTGGAGACCCAGGATAGAACCCCAGCTCCAGCCCATGCAGACCCATATGCTGAATTGGGGTGTGCCCCCAGTTCAGTTCTTGCCGGGGCGTATGTGGGAGGCTCCCGGCCAGTTCCTGCCTTGTGCAGCCCCATGCCCACCTGTGGAGTGAAACTATATGGAAAAGTAATGCTGTCAACTATGGAGACTGCTCTGGGCCCCTCCCTCTTCTCTCTGTCTCTCTCAGTCTGTCTCTCTCTCTGTCAAAAAACAATAAAATAAATCTTAAAAAAAAAACTTTATAGGATCTTTAAATAAACTCCACCAGACCACTTCCTGTCTGGTTGGTAAACAATTACTGCCATTTGTTAAATGCCTTCACCCTCTATAGTATGTTCCAGTGAACTAAAGACCTCTGGCTATTATAGATTTACAACTCAGCAAGATTAAAAGATTTACTGTTATTTATGACAGCGACGCTGGGTCTTCTGTATTATATTCCACATTAGCATCTGTCACTTTATATTTGGGAGATCCTGTCCGAAAAGATTATGCCTCCTAACCAAACATTCGGCAAAGCTGTAGGAACAGCATCCTGACAAACAGCCTCACAAAACACTTTAAAGACTCACTAACACCTGCAGCGGTGCATCGTCAGACTACTCAGCGATTAGCAAGGAGTCACTTAGACTCTGCTTGGTCTGTTCCTCTCCATAATCCCTCACATGGCCCAGTCCATTACGCCTGAAAATTCTCATAAAATGAACAGATTACGATTCTGTCTCAGGACGGGGCAATGGCGTGGCGGGGGGGTGGGGGTGGGGGGCATCTGCTCTTAATAGAGTCTGAGCCTCAGAGAAGTTTAAAATGGAATAAAAATAAATCTTTAAAAAAACAAATGGGGAAGCCAGGATGGCTCAGTGGGTTAAGCTCTCACTTTGCAGCCCTGGGGACCGAGGATCGAATCCCGGCCCTGGCCCATGAGGACCCATATGCTGAACTGGGGAGTGCCTCCAGTTCGGTTCTCACCAAGCGAGACCCCGGCCCAGTTCCTGCCCTGTGCAGCCCTGCCCACCTGTGCAATGAAACTATGTGGAAAAATCAATGATGTACAACTATGGAGACTGTTCGGGGCCCTCCCCCTTCTCTCTGTCTCTGTCTCTGTATCTCTCTCTCTGTCAAAAACAATAAAAATAAATCTTTAAAAAATGGAAAAGCATGGCATTGACACAGCTAATTTGAAAACGAAAATAACGTACAGAACGTGCAAAAAAAATGTCCTTTATGTTGAGTTAAAGTTTATGCCAGAGCAGCTACTGCCTCCTCAAGTATCATAGCAGCGGGTGTATGAGAGAGAGAGAGACAGACAGACAGACAGAGAAAGGGTGTGCACACGTGTGCTGGGAAGGAGGGGTCATGATTTCAGCAGTCATCACCCAAGCCACTGCCAGCAGCATGGAGGAAGGCCCAAAGTGAAGAGGACGCCTCACCAAAGCAGCAGGTGCCTTCCCATCAGCAAGTCCATGGAAACGAGAATAACATATCTTCCTTTAATTTTAAATATTTATTTTATTGTTTTTGTTTTGTTTTGTTTTTACAGAGACAGAGAGACAGGGGAGGGTCCAGAGCAGTCTCCATAGTTGAACTTCATCAGTTTTCGACATAGTTTCATTCCACATAGGTGGGCAAGGCCGCACAGGGTGGGAACTGGGTTGGGGGCCTCTCACAGGGGAGGCATGTCCTTTTGAGCCACGGGCTGAACCAGGGGGCAAGAACCAAACTGGGGGCCTCCCACATGGGAGGCACACCCCAGTTAGACATATGGGTCTGCATGGGCCGGGGCTGGGATGCGATCCTCGGTCCCCAGGGCTGCAAGGCGAGCACTTAACCCACTGAGCCATCCTGGCTTCCCCTCTTTCTTTTATTTTAATCAGAAGGAAATAATTTTGTTATAATTGTGTTATATAAATAAATAAAATAATTGGTAATAATTACCACATTCAATCCTCCCAATAACCCTGAAAGATGGCAGGGGCAAATATTATTACTTTCCCTATTTTTATAGATGAGGGAACAAACCCAAAAAAGCTATGTGACTTTTTCATGGTCATACAAGTTGCAGATTCAAATCCAAAGCTTCTATTTTCTTCTTTATTATTTATTGATGTGTTTAATTATAATGCAATGTGTAGAATGTATGATTATTTAATAAAGAGAAGTATAAAAAGTCGACAGGGAAAGGATTCCCCTTCCCCCAACATGCACACCCACAGACCCCAGATATATTCACTGTTAACTGTTTAGAGTGTGTTCTTCCAACTCTACATTCTATATCTGTATTATACACAAAATTATTACACATGATACTTTACTAATGACTTTGTTTTACTTAAGCAATCATTCACATCTTTCTTATGTCACATATATTAATAGAGCCACCTCTTTTGTTTATGGATTTTAACGCATCCATGGTGTGGTTGTATCACAAATTAGGTATCTGTTCTTCACTGTTGAACATATAGATTGTTTCCAAGTTTTACTTTAGTGTAACACTACAGTGAGTATTCTAGCACACAGACATTTGCACATCTGTACTAGAAAATCTACAGGATAAATTTCTGGTCAAGATGGTGAAGTAGGTAAACACTGTACTTGCCTCCTCTCAGGACCACATCAGAATTACAACTATATTACAGAACCACCACCATTGAGAATCACCTGAAGTCTAGCTGTACTGAAGTTCTACAGCTAAGGACACACAGAAGAAACCACCTCAAGACTGGTAGGCGGGGCAGACACAGACGGAGCTTGTAACCAAGCCCCCATGTGACCATTAAAATTGGAGGGGTATCTCAGCTGCAGAGGACCCCTCTGGAGGAGTGAAGGGTCCCAACCCCACACCAGGATTCCAGTGCTGAGAAGAGAAGTCCCCAAATTTCTGGCTGTGAAAATCAGAAGCCATTGTGATTATGGCTGAGTGAGACAAGAGTGGCTAGAATCCCCAGCAATCCTCTTGAAGGGCCTGCACACGAACTTAATGACGGACTTCTCACTCTGAGCTCCAGCATGGGGGAAACAGTGCAAATGGCACCAGGGACAAAGGAGGAGAAACTGCATTGTCTGGCTTCAAGGTGAGGACTAGAGGGGCACAGACATGAAACAGACCCCAAACCTTCACATGGTGATTGAGATTCAGGAGGGGTATCTCAACTGTAGAGGTTCCCCCCTGAGGAGTGAGGGACCCCAGCCCCACACGAGGCTTCCCAGCCTAGAGTGCTGGTGCCAGGAAGAGGAGCCCCCACAACATCTGGCTGAAAGCAACATTAGGGATTCCGACCATTCAGGTGGACAGAAGGCTGTGAGAAACCCAGACCTGACTGAAAGGGCCTGCATGGACTTTCTCACAGGCACTCACCCTGGGCTCCAGCTGAGGGACAGTGACTGGAAGAGCTTTGGAGACATACGGGGGTCAGACTGAGGTATGTGGCTTCAAGGCAAAGGCTGGACAGTAGCCACTATTCTCCATCTGTGGGGTCATCCTATGGTGCAGCTGGCAGGTAAGCACCATCTTTTTTGCGCTGAGCCCTCCTCCAAGGTCCACGACCACACGTGAATCTTCATTGGTCTAGTGAACTCTGCTCTCTCCACCCTGGTGACTCACTGAGAGCCCACCACATCCCACTCCATACCACTCCAGACTTTATCAGTGACAGAATCTTACAAGAGCCAGCAGGTGGCGGCAAGCCTGGGAGTTTCCTGGCTTTTGGGGGAGCTACCCCAGGCCCAGTACTGGTACTCATGACAGTCATCCTGGGTTCACAGTGTGGTCTCTTCCATGCACCTCCAGGTTTAGCACAGGCAACAAACAAATATGGATCATTTTGTAGCCCCTACCAGGAAGTCCCCAGCTGGTCACAGACAGTGGGTGACCTAGGCCTGTACTAGAGCCCCTTCCTAGAGTCCAGGACCAACATACTTGACGGTTGGCTTCAGATCACAGCAGAGCACAGACCAATTAGCTCCACAAGTGGTACACACAAAGAGAAATCTCAACAGGCATTAGAGCTCACTGGGGTGAATCCCACTCAGTGGTGAAAACTTCCCACATAGCAGCCCATAAGCAGCGGACATAGCTAAACCCCAGAGCCAATCAGCCTGAGGGTCAATCCCACCCAATATATGCCAATATTAATCAAGGCTCAACTATAACAGGAGGATACCCGCAATACACACAAAGGACACTCCTAGAGCACCTGGAGTAAGTGACCAGGGGGACTATGTCAGGGCCTCACACGACACCTATCACATAAGGCCACCCAGCCAAGATCTACTAGGAGACCTAGATCTACCTAGATACAAACATAGAAACAAACATAGAGAGGCAGCTGAAATGAGGAAATAAAGAAATACATCCCAAATGTAAGAATAGGAGAAAACTCCAGAAAAAGAACTGTGTGAAATGGAGGCAAACAACCTACTAGATACAGAGTTCAAAACAATGGTTACAAGGATGCTCAAGGAACTTGGTGAGAACTTTAACAATAAGATAGCAAACATAAAGACAGAAGCCATAAGAAAAAACAAATCAGAAGTGAAGAATACGATAACTGAAATAAAGAATGCACTAGAAGGAATCACCAACAGACTAGATAAAGCAGATGATCAAATCAGCAATTTGGAAGACAAGGCAGCAGAAAACACCCAATCAGAACAGCAAAAACAAAAATTTTTCAAAAAAAATGAGTATACTTTAAGAGACCTCTGGAACAACATCAAGTGTAACAATATTCACCTCATTGGAGTACCAGAAGAAGAGTAGGAGCAAGTAATTGAGAACCTGTTTGAAGAAACAGTGATGGAAAACTTTCATAATCTGGGAAGAAACTAGACATACAAGTCCAGGAAGAACATAGAGTCCCAAACAAGATGAACCCAAACAGGCTCACAACAAGACACATCATAATTAAAATGGCAAAGGTTAAGACAAAGAAAGAATCCCAAAAGCAGCAAGAGAAAAGCAGTTATTTACCTACAAGGAAGCTTCCATTAGATTGTCAGCTGATTTCTCAACAGAAACTTCGCAGGCCAGAAGGGATTGGCACAAAATATTCAATGTGATGAAAAGCAAGAAACTACAACCAAGATTATTCTACCCATCAAGGCCATCATTTAAAATCAAAGAACAGATAAAGAGATTCCCAGACAAGAAAAAGCTAAAGGAGTTCATCACTGCCAAACCAGTATTACAAGGAATGTTAGAGGGAGTGCTTTAGGATGAGAAAAAAAATCAAAATTATGAATAATAAAATGGCAATAGCTACATATCTATCACCAATTACTTTCAATATAAATGAATTAAATGCTCCAATCAAAAGACATAGATAAGGGGACTAAATTGATAAGAAAAGACAACCCTTACTTTGTATACTTCCTACAAAAGACTCGCTTCAGACTGAAAGACACACAGAGACTAAAAGTAAAAGTAAAGGGATGGAAAAAAGATAACTCATGAAAATTAAAAAAAAGGAAGTTGGGGTAACAATACTTATACCAGACAAAACAGACTTTAAAACAAAGGCAATACCAAGTGAAAAAGAAGGACCCAGTAATTTTACTTCTGGACATTTGTTCAAAGAAACCCAAAGCCCAGAATGCTACTTCAAGGGGACGTGTGCATCCATATGTTCATTTCTGTATTTCTTACAATGACCAAGTGGTAGAGGCAGCCTGGGTGTCCATAAATGGAAAAATGAATAAAGAGGAAGTGGTACATATATATAATGAAACATTACTCAGCCCTGAAAGGGAATGAGTTCTTGCCATCTTCAGCAGCCTGGATGGTCTTGGAGGTAGTGTGCTGAGTGGAGTGTCAGACAGAGAAAGACAGATGCAATGAGATAGTGCCTATATATGGAACCTATAGAGCAAAATAAACAAGTGGAACAGAAACGAACTCATAGATACAGAAAACATATCGGTGGATGCCAGATGGGAGTGGGGTTGGAGATGTGGGTGAAAGAGGGGAAAGCGATTAAGAAGTACAAGTTGGGTGATGCAAAGTAGTCATGGAGATGTAGAGTACAGCATAAACAATATAATCAATAATAGTGTAATAACTAGGTATGGTGTCAGATGGTACTAGATTCATTGGGGTAATAGCTGGAAGAGGGTGGGGGAGGATAAAAAAGTAAAGGGATTAAGGAGTACAAATTGTTAGTTACAAAATAGTTAGGGGCATGTAAAGTAAAGCATCAGGAATACGATAAATGATATGGTAATAACTATGTACAGTGCCAGGTAGATAACATCTTAAATTATATAAATGTCTAATGGCTATGCTATACACATAAAATTAATATCAAATAATATGGAATGTCAACTATAATTGAAAAATTAAAAATGGACAGAAAATGTGAAGGGGAATAAAACATTCAAATTTCCAGGTATAAAATAAATAAGTCATGGGGATATAATAAAATAAGTAAATAAATAAAGCAGTAGTTATCTACAAGAGAGCTCCTATAAGTCTATCAGCTGATTTCTCAACAGAAACTTGGCAGGCTAGAAGGGATCGGCACTAAATATTCAATGTGATGAAAAGTAAAGACCTATAACTAAGATTAATCTACCCTGAAAGCTGTAATTTAGAATCAAAGAACAGATAAAGAGCTTCCCACACAAGAAAAAGTTAGAGCTCATCACCACTAAACCAGTATTGTGAGGGATGTTAGAGAGACTTCTTTAAGACAAAAAAATTAAAAACATGAATAATAAAATGGCAATAACTACAGATCTACCAACAATTACTTTAAATGTAAATGATTAACTGCTCCAATTAAAAGACATAGGGTGGCTAAATGGGTAAGGAAAAACCCTTATCTTACATAATCTGCCTACAAGAGATTCACTTCATATCAAAAGACACACAGAGATTGAAAGGTAAAGAATGAAAAAGATATTTCATAAAACTAGAAACAAACAAACAAAGCTTGGGTAGCAATACTTACACCAGACACAACAGACTTTAAAACAAAGACTATAACAAGAGACAAAGAGGGACCCAGTAATTCCATTTTTGGTATTTATGCAAAAAAAATCAAAACACTATTTTGAGGGGATGTGTGCATCCATATGTTCATTGCAGCATTATTTATAATAGCCAAGGTATGGAGGCAACCTGGATGTCCATCAGTGGATGAACAAATAAATAAGATATGGTACATACATACACAATGGAATATTACTCAGCCATAAAAAATAATGAAATCTTGCCAACTATAACAACATGGATGGACCTAGAGGTTATTGTGTTGAGTACAGTACGTCAGAGAAAGACAGATGCAATGTGATTTTGTTTATTTGTATAATCTAAAGAACCAAATAAACAAAACAGAAACAAACAGATAGATACAGAGAACATTTTGATGATTACCTGATGGGAGAGGGTTGGGGGATGAGTGAAAAGGAGGACTGGATTAAGAAGTACAAATGTTTGCTACAAAGTAATCGTGGGGATACAGGATATAGCATAAGGAATAACTATGAATATGTATGTTCTTAGATGGCTACAAGATTTATCAGGATGATAGAGGGAGGGGGTTGGGGGCGGGGTAAAAAAGTTGAAGAGATTTAGAAGCACAAATTGGTAGTTACAAAATAGTCAGGGGGATATAAACTACAGCATAGGGAGTATAGTCAACGATATGGTAATAACTATGTATGGTGTCTGATGGGTACTAAACTAGTCAGGGGGTTTTCTTAAATTATATAAATTTCTAACTACTATGCTGTACACCTGAAATTAATATAAAATAATACAGAATGACCACTGGAATTGAACATTTTAATAAGGGGGCCTCACAATCGCAAGGTTCAGGGCTCAATTCTGGGCCCATGCAAAACCCCGAGATGGCTTGGTGGGGAAGGTCCTCACCTCCCATGCAGGGGGCCCTCTGTTGGGTTCCTGTCCTGTGCAAGACTATTCTGGGCCCTCCCCTCTTCTCTGTCTCTCTGTCCTCTCTCACCTTCTCTCAAAACAATAAAAATAAATCCAAATAAATAAATAGGGGAAGGAACGTGAGGGGGAATAGGAGGTTCAAATTTCCAGGAATAAAACAAACATGTCATGAGGACATCATGTACAGTACAGGGAATGCAGTCAATATTGTGTTAGCGTGGTGAGGTGTCAGACGGTTGCTGGACTTACCATGGTGGTCATTTCTTTAGGTATATACATGTTGAATAACTATGGTATATGCCTGAAACTAACAGAATATTGTATATTGGCTATATTTTAATAAATATCTTTTTTAAAGTTTTTTTTAGAAGAAAATCTATAAGATAAAGTCTTAGATTATGGGATTTCTGGATTATTGGACAAGAACCCTATTAATGTAGCTGTGCACTGCCAAATTGCCTGAGCAAAAAGTTGTATCAATTTAACTTCCACCAACAGTGTACAAACATAACAATTTTCCAACACCCATACCAATTCTGAGTATTTCTATTTTTTTCAAACTGATAGATTGATTTTATTTATCACTTTGGTTATTAATAAAGTTGATCATCTTTTCTTTTTTAAAGATTTATTTATTTATTTATTTTATTGTTTTTGACAGAGAGAGAGAGAGATACAGAGACAGAGAGAGAACTGAACTGGGGGAGCTCTCAGTTCAGCACATGGGTCCGCACAGGCCGGGGCTGGAATTCGATCCTCGATCCCTGGCGCTGCAAAGTGAACGCTTAACCCACTGAGCCATCCTGGCTTCCCCATTGATCATCTTTTCATGTGTTTGTTGTTGTTGACAATATTTCTTTAGAATTATTTGAATTTTCTTATTGATTTGGAAAAGCCTTTCATATATTGTCAATATTAAGCATTCATTGTAAAACACTCCTCACTATTTTGCCGGATCTTTTGTCAAACAGAATGAACTCTGATCTTATGATTTCAAATTATTTTCTCTTTCTATTAGAAATTTCCAAATGCAAAACTAGATACTCCTACCTACAAAACAGAACATTTATTAAAAAAAACAATGCAAAAGTAATAATTTAATATCATATAGTACAAAGCATCTATTAGTAGAGACTTGGAAATTTAAACGAAAACTGTGATTTTGTGTAAAGAAAACTAATTTCTTTGATGATTGAATGTTTTTGAAAATTTTCTCTTCATACAAATACAGACTTTAGCCCAAAATTTACTGTCACTAAAAGTGTAAGAAATGAAAGATATTGAAGGATGCAGAAACTGTGGATTTTAACAAGTCTTGTGTATATTATCTTATTCATAACTAATGAGAATCAAGTCAGATGAAAGTACCTAAAACTTTCCCTTTGGCTATGCAAGTGTAAACAGTACGGACATATTGGCCAAATCTTGAGTGTTTGCAATTAACTGTCAAGGCTGTAAGCTAAGAGTATTTTAGCCATAGCTTTCCTCTTTCAATTTAAAAAACCCTGGAAAACTTAGACCTTTTTTCTATTGACTATTATTTCCTGACTATTATTTCCCAATAATCCTATTGAAATTCTATTGCAATGTTTATTCATAAGCTATTGTCTAAAAGAAGCGTGTTTAAGGCCCAAAAGAGGAGGGTTCAGTTGGTAAAGCTAACACCTATGCTGAGATTCCTCAAAAACCGGTTCCAACTTCAATTCCTTAAGTTTGTACAGAAACTAGCAAATGTCCAGAGTCCACAAAGGGCTAAAAGAGAACAGATGTTTCATAGAAAATTCTTAAGGCAAGTTTCACACATAATGTTGCTGATGTGTGTCTGTCTTTTCAATAAACATCATTATGCTTTGTCAGAAGATTTAATAAAGCAGCTTAGTTAAAAATGCCATCTGAGTCTCTGAACACATTATACAAAGCTTAAAATAACCTACCCCAGCAACTGGAAAGGCCCAGCTGTTCTCAAAACCTCTCACACTCCTTTTATTTCTCCATAAAAAAAAAAATGTGAATGAAGACCTAACACTAAAAAATTCAAGAATGAACTGACCTAAGCAGGGAGATGGAAACAAGGGCTCTCTAAATTTGCTATTGCTCATATAATAGATTTTCCAATTCCACACATTAGGAATGGGGATTTGGGAAGGGAAGCAAGATAGAGTTAAGAAAGGTTCTTTAGGGTTTTCTAATGTACAGGGTCCTGCAGAAGTAACGTCCTTTTTAAAGTTTACCAGCTCATAAAAAGGAAGTGTTATGCCTGTGGGATCCCGTATTACAAACATCCCTAATGTCTGGACAATAGTAGCTCATTCCATTCACCTATTCTGTAATGAAAATAAGTATCAACTATGGAGCAATCACCATGGAACTCTTTTTCCCTTCAAGAGATAAGACCTGTTGCTAGCCAACCCCAGATTTCAAGATCCATTCCAAGAAAGAGTCTTACATGTTGAACTACAGGTTCCCTCTCTTGCTTCCTTATTTTTCCCTCTTTACTTCTTACCCACTTCAATATCCCTCTCTGCTTCCCTTCCAAACCTATGTTCCTTGGTTTTGGGGTCACACCAAATTTGTCCCCCAGATAGTCTAATAAATGCCAAGGGAAGCATATTCTCATTCTTTGTAGCAACTACCTTTTCATGGCCTGTTGGAAAGAAATCCAACCTGTGGAAACATCTTAACTGAAGGGCACACTCAAGTCCCCTGCTGACCCCAGCTTTCTTCATGCCATTGTACTTCCGCTTGTACTTCTACAAGGTTTCACAAGGCCTTGAGAAGCTCCTGAATTCTGTAATTTAGAAATAATGTTGTTGTTGATCATCATCATACAGTCTACAATATACATGGCTAGTCAACATATGGGCTATCTTTTGGCTAAAACGTGCAACAGAGACACAAGTTGTTTGCAAAGCGGTCCAGTGCATGTTTTATTCAATACATGCATTCACATTATTATTATGTGAGATGTGTTCGTTTTATCACAATAATACTTTCTAATATTTCCTATATGTTCTCATATGCAGTGATTGATTAAATTCCCAGGATAATTCAGTGATGCTGTCCTACCCAATTTACAGATGAGAAAACAAGTGGTTTCTAGGTATTTTGAGAGGTTAAAGTATTTGCCCTGTAACTTAGAGAGCAGAACTAGGAAGAGAAGGTGAGCCTTCCAGCTGTTGATACAGTGACTTTCTAGCTTACCTCATTGTCTCCTGGGCTAACGTCTGGTTTCGGTTCTCCAAATATGTTTTTGGAGTATTTGGTGACTTACCTTTATTTAACCTGATTGTAAGTCTGCCTCAATTAAACACACACACACACACACACACACACACACACACACACACACACTTTAAATACTAAGTTATAGAGCTGTGTTGTCCATATAGTAACTATAATACTAACCACTTGTGGCTATTATTAATTAAAATCAAATAAAATGTAAAATTTAGTTCTTCGGTAACATTAGCTGTGTTTCAAATATTCAACTGTCACATGTGCCTAGTGGACAGGACAATGCAGATTACAGAATAGCTCCATCATCACAGAAAATTCTATCAGAGAGTATTGATATACAATGTCATCTCCAGAGAGAGAAGACTTTAGAAAAAGTCAGAAACATCTTAATGCAGAGACAGTGTTGTCATTGTTCAATACTAAAGGTAATTTAAGACTAAAAAAAATATTACAACAAAGAGGAGAAAAAGAGAGAATGCTCCTAGCCATAAAATGGATCCATCTAGAGAAGGGCAAAGGTATTTTTATAGCCATTATGTTGCATTTAGCTGTTGAACTCATTAAGAGATTAGAATAAATTGATATATAGAGAATCTAAACTCTCTAAATCCAGAAAGAGTCTGAAGTAGATGGAAGTAGAAATTCGATAAAAAGTCAATTAGTTACAAACTAAGTTTAATCATAATTTATTTAAATAATACAATTTTACTCTTTGTGCATAGCAGTTATTTTTCTTTGTCTCTAAATAGTATGACATAGCTTGTATATTTAAAGGGGAATTAAAATACTTCTGGGGATTTTTTAGATAAATTGACATAGCCACATAAAAACTACAAGAACATGGGGAAGTTCGGATGGCTCAGCAGGTTAAGCACTTGCTTTGCAGCCCCAGGAACCAAAGATCAAATCCCAGCCCCAGCTCATGGGGACCCTAATTCTGAAATGGGCTGTGGCCTCCAGTTCGGTTCTCACCAGGGTGAGCTTCCCATGTGGGAGGCCCCCCGTTCGGCCCCTAGCTAGAGGGGGGTGTCTCCCATGTGGGAGGCCCCCGGTGCAGTTCCCACCCTGTGTGGCCCCTGCCCACCTGCATGGTCCCTGCCCACCTGTGTGGAATGAAACCATGTTGAAAACTCATGACGTACAACTATGGAGACTGCTCTGGGCCCTGGCCCTCTCTTTGTCTCTCTCTGTCTCTGTCAAAAATAATAAAAATAAATCTTGAAAAAAACTACAAAAACAGACAAAAATTTTATTTTTATTATTCACTAACCTATTCAAACTGATTATATCAAAATCAAAGAGTCCACAGTGATATTCAAAAATGCCAAAAAGAAAAAAAATTCATGTATCACCAATGAAAGTGGCAGTTTCACCAAAACTTTGCTATGAAGGTTGGTAATTAAGAAAGAAAAATAAACACATATTCTGCTTTCCAGAGGGAACTCATTACAGGATAACCAAATAGCACAGTTGTGAAGAAAATGCCCAGTTTATAGTAAAATGCCAGCTAAAACATGTAGATAGAATTAGAGAATTAGAAAATCGTCATTTTGAAATCCTTAATGAAATAAGCTGCTCAAGCCAAGATCATTACTGGATGCTAAAATGACCGGGTAAAGGTTGACATGGAAATGAATATTCACATGGTACAAGGTTTACCCCACAGGCTCCGTGCTGGTGGCGAGGAAGGAAATGATGGGAGATCCAGGAGTCACCACCACAGCTGTAACCATCTCAGCATCATGAATGATGAGACAGCCAGAGATGATGTTCCCTAATGCGATACAACATGAATATGTACCGTCACCTGTAAAATGTTCTTGTGAAAATGCTGACCCTGAATCTAATGGAGCCTTTAAGTTCACCAAAAACAAAAAATGAATAGAGTAAAAAGCTAAATGACACCAAGAAGTAACCAGAAAATTCCAGAAAAAGTGTGTGGGGAGTTGGGGGGGGGGGAGATATTCTACAGTACAATTGACTGGCTTAGTGTCTTCAACAAGTAAATTTCACTAACAAAATAAAAATAAAGAAGAGGTATTTTCTAGGTTAAAAGGGTCTTAGGACAAATAACCAAATGCAATGTGTGTTCCTTGATTAGAAGAAACCAGTTTGAACAAACCAACTATAAAAAAGAGATGTCAGAGTAATTGAGGAAACTGAATGTGGTAATAAATGATACAAGAAAAAAACACACTATTTTGTTTGGGATGATAATGACAGTGTAACTGTCAAAGAAAATACTCTGAATTTTTAGAGATTCATACTGAAGAATTTAGAGGTAAAATGTCATTTTCTGTAATATACTTTAAGAGATTTTAAATCTCAAATATGATAAAACAGCTATAGAAAAATAACAATCTAGGATATGGGCATATGAATGCCATTAATTTATTCTCTACTTTTCTGAAAGTTTGAAAATTTTATAATTTAAAAAAAGTTTAATCCCAAATTGTATAGTTTATGTCTGAGAATCTATTTCAAACTTTATGGTATTAAAACATTGGCATTAAAGCTTATCAGCTTAGAAATCCCAGACTTCTGTTTTCCCCCAGTGATTACATAGTCAAAGGGCAGCCATAGTTTCTTTAATTGAAAATTGCTTTGTAAAATTAACGTCTCAATCAAAAAGAAAAAAAAAAAAGATTTTTCAGATAGAATGCAGCCCACCCAGTCAGATTTTATCCAGTCAGTTCAAGGGGAAGAAATTCTACTTTTCCACTATTTTTCTAGCCTGTCTATGAATATTGTAAAGGAAAGCAAAAGAGGCCAAAGCACTTGGCTTGAAGTTCATTATTCCTGACTATAATTCAACAGTCCAAGTCAGGACACAAGTGCAGTCCCATCAACTCACAATTACTCACGATCAATTTTACTTGGCTATCCAAACCACCTTTCTCCCAAAGCTAGCCTTCTGATTCTTCATGAATTTTATCAAAAGCTCCCAAGACAGTAAGCAAAATGAGGGAAAGATTGGTTAAAACTGGCTGTTTGGGGGATGCCGGGATAGCTCAGTGATTTAGTGCTTGTCTTGCTATCTCAAGGTTCAGGTTTCGATTCTTGCCACCAGTCTGTGCACACAAACCCCATATGCTGAACTGTGGCACACCTGGTAGCCACCCGTGATGGCAAAGTGGTGAGGGTTCTCGCCTCCCATGCGGAGGCCCCGGGCTTGGTTCTCACCCTGTGCACCCCACATCCAACTGTGTGGAACGAAATCATGTCACAAGTAACAATGTACGACTATGGAGACTACTCTGGGCTCTCTCTCTCTCTCTCGCTGTCTCTCTCTCTCTCTCTCTCTTTCTGTTTTTCTCTCCTCAACCACACCTTCTCTCAAACAATAAGATAAATCTTAAAAAAAAAAAATTGGTTGTTTGAAATTTTGGCAAATGTCCATCATTCTTTTCACTCATGCCCACTCATCCTAAAAGTAGTACTTTCATATTATTTGAGGTACTTTTATGTGGTTTTAATTCTGCCCTTCATAAGAACTGTTAGGTTAAATTTGACTCTATTTTAAACATATGTTAACATATGCTAAAATATGCTAACATATCTCCTAAAATGAACTCTCAAAGCTAATAAAATATATTTATCAGAGAAGGCCCACTGAAGTAAGAGGTTGAAGAGTCCTTATGGTAAAGTGTGCCAAGAAATAATAATGTATAATAATTTGCCCATGCAAATCAACAACTGTAGCTTCAAAATTATTCTGACCCACAATAAGTACTGGACAGGCTGCGTTTCTCACACTCCCTGGAAAAACTGTCCCAGAAGGAGCATGAAAGCTGCCATAGCTCTCCCAACGATCGTTATTCTCCATCATTCCATGGAAACAGCTTTGTCAGACAAGAGTGAAAAACCATTTGTTAACCTCTCTCCAAATCCCTGATTCAAATCAACTTTCACCAACCCAAAGTGAGAGGCAGAGAGAAACACAAGTCTGGTATCTCCAGAAGCAGCACCTACTGGAGCTGGAAATCAGTTTTACCACCAAACTCAACCCTCGGCTCTTTTTCTCCCAATTGCTTTTTGTTTGTTTGTTTGTTTGTTTGTTTGTTTTTAAATCCTAAGAAGAGGGAATTTATAGTAGACCCAAAAACATAAATAAATAAATAAATAAATAAATAAATAAATAAATAAATAAAATAAAAAGTGTTGGAATAAGAAAAGAGGGGATCGAAATGTCAAATAATGGTTTAGTTTCACTTTTAAAATGTTCACTCAAGTATACATAGGCAGAGATTTCACTTAAGGAGGTCTCTGTGTGTGTGTCTGACAGCATTAGCGAGAATGAACTTATTCTTTTAGACAATGTTTCTCACATAGAGTTTAGAGACCTCTGAAGTTAGGTATCCCTCAGGCAGAAGTCCTTGAGATGCTGCCAGTCTTGGGAAGGAGGAACCTGGGGTATGAGGATATGCCAAAAGGTGCTTCTAGTTGTAGGATAGGGAGGAAGGAGGGAAAAGGGGGGAACCCCAAAGTCTGAGAATTCAGATTGCAAAAGGCTACAGAGGTCCTGGGAGAATGGAGAGGAAATGTGGATGAAAACTGAAATGGAGAAGAGGCAATGAAATGTTGTCAAATGCCAAAGGGCATGTTGGAAAGAAAATGGGAACTGCTTTATGAAAGGCATTGCAAATCTCATTTCAGACCATTTAGGGAGATGCCTCTGGGGAACTGACAGCACAGGCCGTATGGCATCAAAACCAATCCCTACTGGGTTCATAGAACGTGTGTGGGGGGGGTGGTGTGTGTGTGTGTGTGTGTGTGTGTGTGTGTGTGTGTGTGTTCTGAGCCAACGCTACTGTTAAATTTCGCAAATGGGTGTGTGTGTGTGTGTGTGTGTTCTGAGACAACGCTACTGTTAAATTTCGCAAATGGGTGTGTGTGTGTGTGTGTGTGTGTGTGTTCTGAGACAACGCTACTGTTAAATTTCGCAAATGGGGCGGTGTCCGAGTGCATCAGGGAGGGTGCGAGAGCGGGGACCTGAAAGAGCGGCAGGGTCTGCATGGGGCGCGGGCAGGACGGAGCAAGGGAGGAGGGGGTGGTAGCGGCGCCGCGGGAAGCGGGGGCTGCCAGGGAACTCACCCCGTTGGCCGCGGCCATCTGCACCACAGTCTCCGTGGCGGTCCTGCTGAAGTACCTGCCGTCGCTGCCCACCACCATGGTGCAGCCCTGGCGGTCGCGCAGGTCGATGGACGACAGCACGCTCTGGATGAAGTTGGGCAGGTAGTTGCGCTGGCCCTCGAAGAGGCCGGTGGGCCGCCTCAGGCCGCCGCCGCCGGCTGGCCGCTGGTCCTCGTAGGGCGCCGTGGGCACGGTCAGCACGGGGATGGGGCTCCCCTCCATGGCGCCTCCTGGCCGGTCCTGCCGCGGCTCCGCGGAGTCGGAGGCTATCTGCGGCTCGCCGGGGTCCCCCACTGGCGCCCCGACCCCCTCCCCAGCCGTCCTGCGCTCTGCGCCTCCGCGCGGCACCGACCGGCCGAGCTTCCTTCGCAGCGCGGCCCCTCGCCGCCCCAGCACAGTCTGGCCTCTCTCTACCTTCCAAGAAAGATTTTTCCCGACCAACTTCCTCTCCGTCCTGGCTGTCCCCAAAGCCCGTTCCCCGTGCCAGCTACCCCCACAGCCCGCGGCTCCTCCTCGTGTGTCCGGCCCAGCCCTCCCAGCGATAGGGTGCCTCCAGGGCCCACCCTCCGCGGGAAAAGCCCTTGGGGGTGGAGAGAGCTGCAGCAGGATTTGGGATCCCCGCTCTCACCCCCAGACCCTCTCCGCTTTCACCGGCAGCCCAGTCTCCTGGTCTGCCTCAGAGTGAGCAGTCCACACGCACGAGTTTCTCTTTTCAACAAGGGCAAGGGAGGGAGCTGGGAGGGGGCTGAACCTTTGGCCATCAGCAAACAGCCCCAGCCAAAAATAACCCTGGAAAGGCGAGCTGAGAATTATCTTCTGCCAGCGCTGAGTGTGTGTGTGTGTGTGTGTGTGTGTGTGTGTGTACACACCCCAACACTACCATTTGTTGCCTGAAATCACATACTGTCAGGCCCTTCAGTCCAGCAGGACCCACCCAGCCACCCACACTTTCCCCCAGGCTGCCTCAAGGCAGCCCACGTTTCAGTATGGAAACCTTTCTTCTCGTGCTGGGGGCGCCAGCAACAACACAGACACACAGTTCCTTACTCTTCTCGCCCTTCGCACCCTCCCTATCCCAGCTCATGCTTAGAAACAGGCTTGTCCCATGCTGTCGTTGCCCATACTGCTGAGCTTTTCTGGGAATTAGTAACTTTCAACAGGAGGAGGGTATAAGCTCTTTTTAATATCCTACTACAGATGAATGAACAAACTCAAATTAAGGACAGGGTGCCAGGAACTGGGTGACGTCCTTTCCACACACCCTCTCATTCTACAGGGGCTGGAGATGTTCTGCCTTGTCTCCATAAAGCCCACCTAAAATTCAAAACCTAGATATGAATACCCCATAGAAAATAGGAGTGAAGAGAGAACAAGCTACAATGATAAAACCCAAAGAAGAAGAAACAATTCCTATTTTTTCTTCTACCTCCTTTACCCCTCAAAGCATTTTTGCACTCAGTTATGCCACTGTCCTGACATCTCCTGCTTCTTGTTCTCCCCTAATATTGTCTGCTTCTGGGCCTCAGCTTGACTCATTGCAGGGTTACAAAGTGTTTGATCATAGTAAGATGACTGTGAATAGTAGCTCACGCTTACATGCTGTTTTGCAATTGATACAAGGCTTTGCATCTGTTTTCTCTTTGGATGCTCAAAATAACTAAAAGAAGTAGGACTAGCATTCATATCATTCCCATTTTACAGATAAGAAAAAGGAGGCTTTCTTCAAGGTCAAGGAAGTGGCCAAGATGGCACATGTAATCCCACCAAATTCTTGTATGGCCCCTCCCCCTTTTATTCATGGAAATATGATGAAGAAACCACTGAAGTCTTCAGTTGACTTTTAAACTATTCTCTTAAAAGGCAGACTTTTTTTTTTCTTTTTTTGCCTCTACTCTGTTCTTGGGCCCTCCAAGCCCGTAACCCTGTACAGTTCCCCATTTTATAGTTAACAGAGCCTTGGCTTAGCACTGATCAGATTCTGAAAGGGAAACAGCTCCTCCAAAGTAAGGGGGTCCTGTCCCCCAGGGGCACAAGAAATAGGTGACCAGATGACAATTGTCCACCATACACTTCACATATTCACGAATCAAGTTTTTTGGGAAAAAATTTTTTTCTCTGAGTTCACACAGCACTTTGCATCCCTCATAAGGAATGTTTCATAAACTGCTCATCTTTCTATGTAGGTCTAGTTCCCTGTAGCTGTATGTGACCTTGGAATGATTCCTCTACCTCTCCTCACTTGGAAATGGACATTATTATAACCCCTACCTCATAAATTGTTAGGAGGATTAAAGTACTTAATACAATGCCTGATAAATAGAAAGGCATTTGATAAATGTCAGATGTTCATATTACTGTGATCATTAATGTGTTAATCATTAGTATTAATGTGCAGCAAGAACCACAGTTTATAAGCTGCTGCTGTATGTAAAGGGTCTGTAGGCAAAGGTGATATTCTATAGAGGTTGGCTGAATTAATCTATGTTTTTTTACAATGGAAACTCAAGATATGTAGAGCAATTTGCCCTTGAAACCTAAAAAAAGGGAGGGGGGGTGAGGGTTTTATAAGCTAAATAAATCTCTTCAAAGCTGCCCTCAAATTTGATCAACTTAATTTCAATAAATTTGGCACGATGGAGAAAGGAACCCAAGAATGCCTCACAGATAAGAAATGCCTTGCCCATAGTTGCTCACTGGTAGAAAGAGAAGATCAGATTAGATCAGTATTTCTCAAAGGGTTTTCCTCAGAACATGGAGTGCCTCCCAAAAGCTGCACAAAGCAAGAGTTTCGGGCTCAAGTACCGTTTGAAAATCCTGTGCACTCTACCCCATTCTTGGAGCTTCACAATGCACATTTTCATATTTAAACTCTGAGTGGTCTCGTAGAAAAGACATTGACTTAATTTTCAAAAACGTGCTTCCCAAACTAAGCTCACAGGACCAGAGCAGTTTGTTTAAGGAGACTCAGACTAGCTTTGGGACTACAGTGGTGACAGCCCCTTTCCCCTTGGTGTGTCCTAAGTGGGCTGGGTCAGGGATAAAAAGACATCTTCCTGCTTCTAAGGGCTGACCCTTTGTGCTGATCTCAGGGCTTCTCTGCAGCAGGCCACACAATGAAGGGCAGCTCCGCTGGCCTGAAGACGCCTTTCAGCCCCCGCTGAGCCGCAAGGGGAAAGCACCTCCCTGAGAATTCTTGGCAAGAAATAGGAGCAGCTGATATATCCTTGCTTCCCCTTGGGACTTCCTTGCTCTCACAAAGGTGTCTGCCAGCGTTGTCATGTACAGAATACACTAGCTGGCTCAGCTAGACCAGCATTTCCCCAAAAAAGAGAATTTGGGACAAAATCGGTGTTGAAACACTGCATACTTTATCCCCATTCCTGTAGCTTCACAAAGCACATTAGCATATTAAGACTCAGAAGTTTCTCAGGAAAAAAACCTATTTAACTTTAACCGGCATTTCCAAACTTTTTTGTCCATGGGGCCCTTTTCCAAAACACCTATTAACGGATTAAGGACATTAATATTCCATGAAACACTTTATATCTCTGGGGTCTCTACCACTTATATCATTCTATGATTCCCTTTTTTACTTATGAGGCATTAAAAAACGAATTTCTGTCAGCCTTCCATTAAGAAACATCACAATTTGCAACAAGAAGCAGGTAAAGTCACCTAATTAAAAAATATATCCTTGAGTGATTTTGAGATTTGAATGACATATATTTATATATAATGTTTTGTATCCTCTGTTCTTCCACCCTGCCCCACTGCCGATCCTCTGGTTGACAGGAAAGGTTGGCATACATATTTTGCCCATGGTAGCTATGCGTTTCTACGGAGTTGAAGTTTACTTCAGTGCTCACGGGGAGTGCTAAAAACACACTGTTGACTCATTGTCCCTAAGAGCAGAAGAAATGCCAAATATACAGGACAAGTCAGAAAAGCAGGTGCAAAATGGCATGGGGCAGTCTTCCAAGGAAGTGCCAGTTCCCTTTTTAATCTGCTCAAACACCTGGTGGTGGGGAAAGTCAACTATGCATTTCTCCCAAAATACCATCTTCTCCCAAGCTTTCTGTTCCCCAGCAGATGAAATAGCAACATAACGTGATTCCAACAGAACTTGCTGCTTCTCAACTTTCTTCATTATAAGGCTATTAAGTAAATGTTCTGGTGATACAACAGTGCCTGTCACATGAGTATCTTATAAATGTTTGTGCTCTTATCCCTGTGTCCCTACATCTCAGGCTTCAAATATTTGTTTCCCACCTTTACCAATGGCTACCTGTGTGGCCTTGGACAAGTTGCTTACTCTCTGTAAACCTCAGTTTTTACACCTGTACAATGGACATAATGGCACCTGCCTCCTAGGGTTGATGATTGTATTCACAGAGCTAATATGTGAAAATTGCTTAGCATAGTGCCTGGAACATAATAAGGACTTAATAAGTGCTTCCTGCATTTACTGTAATTATTATTATTACTATCACTAATAATAATTATTATTGCTATTATAATTACTAAAATAGTACTACCATAATACTCATCAATATAATTATTAGTACTATAATATGAAGGTAGGCTGATAAGTTTTGCCTTCACTTAAATATTTAAATAGCAAATACACAGTAAAGGGAAGCTGGATGGCTGAGAGGGTTAAGCGCATGCTTTGCAGCCCCAGGGACCAAAGATCAAATCCCAGCTCTGGCCCACGCAAACTCATGTGCTAAACTTAGGTGTGCTTCCCATGTAGGAGGCCCCCAGTTCAGTTCTCGCCCCTGGTTCAGCCCCTGGCTTGAGGGGGTGTGTGTCCCATGGGGGAGGCCCCTGGCCCAGTTCCCACCCTGTGCTGCCCCCATCCACTGTGTGGAATGCAACCATGTCAAAAAACTGATGACATACAACTATGGATACTGATAGGCCTTCCCTCTTCTCTCTGTCTCTCTGTCACTGTCTCTCTCTGTCTCTGTCAAAAACAATAAAAATAAATCTTTTAAAAAAATACACAGAAAAAGATATTTTAATGAAATATACCTACATCATTTATTTTCAAAGTTGCATAATTATTTTTCTACAAAATCACCACACACTTCAATACACTTCCTTCAACCCTGCACTAGTTTTTGAAATACATCCTTAAAAAAATTAGTGTTTTGTTTTTGGAACCATTTCCTGAGTGCACACTTCACCTCTTCCTCACAGATGGAGCACTCACCCAGCGTCCTACTGTCCTCACATCAACACACTCATCACCAGCAACGGCTGGCATTCATCTGTGACTCTCGATTGTAGGAACTTTTTTTGCTGTTAATAATTCAGTAATAGCATGCTGTTCGAACCGAACGTCTGAACACTCTTGCATTTCAATGTGCACTGAATGAAAAAAGTAAGCATCTGTGTGTGCAAGGTCAAGAATGATGGTGGGGAGATACCACGTGACTACACAGAACTGGTTATATCCAGATATGCTAATGTAACAAACAAACAAAAAAAATATTACAGTGAAGGCAAAATTTCTCAGCCCGCCCTCATAGTAATGATTCTTGATCTTTGTATCAGATAGTATTGTCTCTGAGAGTGGGAATAGACTATGTCTGATTAACCTTTCAGCTCAATATCTAGCATAACACCATATGCAAATTAGTGAATGAGCATTAAGGGTGAAAAAAATTATTTTTACTAACCCTTTAATAATTTACAAGTAACAATGCAAAAGAAGGCATCAGCCTAGCACATTGGCACTGCAAGTCCTCTGGAGCTTGTTCTAAGAGGTGCTACAGGCTGCCTAGGAATACTGAAGTGCTGTTCATAAATCTCCTGAGGCCAACACAAGAGGTTTGTGGGTAAAACTAATGCAGGTGTGTTGTCCTGACTTCTGCATGCACTGGCCCCAACTTTGAAAGGATTAAATGTTAATTGACTTGTAAAAATTGTGTTTTGGAAAAGAAAAGGTTCCATTTTAATTCAGTTTTACCTAAAAATAATAACTGATCTGCTAATAAAGATTCAATTTCTGGGTGTGCCCTAAAGTATCTAGAACCATCAATGATACACAGTAACATATTATTAAACTTTTTAGAAAGTCTTATCAAAGTTCTTTATGTGATAAAAGCCCCCCAAAAAAGTTTATACTTCTAAAGGAATCTCTATACTTTTATAATCGTTGAATTTTGTCAAAGGAAATGTAATTTAGATCTTCATTAAAAAGAAAATGTATTTTCCATGTTTTATTTGGAAATATATTTATTTTTTATTTATATTCCATTCATCATTTATAATCATTGCCTACATGGAAATACTCTTTGGTGGTTTTTATGTTTCGGTTTTAGGAGGGGACCCCCTATATATAGTTAATCTCTAAATAAATATTTTAACATTTCTAGGTAAAATTATTCCTTAAAAGCTATTGTATATCCATCTATGTCATGGAGCTAAATAACAAGTATGCTGTCCGACCCAGTATTGCTGCCTTGTGAATGGACTTCTTTAGCCATGAAGTCTGGTAAACTTGCATGACTGGTAGTGAAATACTGCATTATCAAGACCAGTCAGTTTTGGGTTGTGAGCATATGCCACCCTCCTGTCTCTCTAGCTCAGTGCAGGCCTGGCTCAGGTTTTACTCACCCATCTATCAAGAGCCACTGTCTCCAGCAATTCCATGTGCTCTGCCTGACTGATTTTCTCCATGTGATTCTCCCAGTCTTTTGTTCATTCCTTCAGAGAGCAATGACAGAAGGCACACTAATTTTAAAATTAGCTCAAGCAAATAGAGACACAATACACACAACTGCATTTTAACCTAGGATTTTTCACATACAATTTTAACCCAAAAGTAGACCAATTGTTGAGATTTCAGAGTCTAAAATATGTCTATTAACTTCATGAGCACCTTCATTGTTTTAGCATTTTTCTTTCCATTTCTAATGTTTCCTCTCTCATTAAATTGATTTTTCCAACTTTCACTAGGAGCTGAAATCAACCAGGAGGTTTTTTTCCAAGAGCAGTTCTCCTTGTGTGTCAGATTCCTCAACAATCTGGCCTACTCAAGGGCATCATTAGTGAGAGGGGCTCAGTGCTCAATAATAATCTTACCAGTCATCCAACGAAGGATTTTTAAAAATATAATAGAATTCTCATCTTTATTCTTTTTTATAATTAACTTTATTGGGGTGACATTGGTTGGTAGAAATTACATAGGTTCCAGGTGTACAATTTTACATTACGTCTCTATGTGTTGCATTATGTACTCACCAACCAGAGTCAGTACTCTTTTCATCACCATATATTTGACTTCCCCTCCCTCCTCTCCTTCCCCCTCCTCTCCCCCATTACCCACAGGTAACCACTAAACTATTGACTGTGCCCATGAGTTTTTGTTTCTTTGTTGCTTTCAGTTTTATATTCCACATGAGTGAAACCATATGGTTCTTGGTTTTTTCTGCCTTGCTTCTTTTGATTAGCATGATATCCCAAGGTCCATCCGTGTTGTTGCAAATGGCAGTATTTCATCTTTTCTTACTTTTGAGTAGTATTCCATTGTGTAAATGTACCACAACTTCTTTATCCAGTCATCTTTCAAAGGACACTTTGGTTGTTTCCATGACTTGACCACCGTGAACAGTGCTGCACTGGGGTACATATATCTTTGCGAACTAAGGTTTTCAATTTTGGGGGGTAGATACCCAGAAGGAGGATTGCCGAGTCCTATGGTAACTCTATTATTAATTTTTTGATCTGCACACTGCCTTCCATAGTGGTTGTACCAATTTTCATTCCCACCTGCAGTGTATGGGGGTTTCTTTTTGTCCACAGTCTCTCCAGCACTTGTTATTCCTTGTCTTGTTGGTCATAGCCATTCTCTCTTTCATTTAGTTCTGCTTTAATTTTTATTATTTTCTTTCTTTTGTTGACTTTGGACTTTTCTTATTCTTCTTTTTCTAGTTCTTTAAGATGGAATGTTAGATTGTTTACTTGTGATTTTTCTTCTTTCTTGAGATAGGACTGTAATGAAATAACTTTCCATCTTGTTACTGCTTTCGCTATACCCCAATAATTTTGATATGTTGTGTTTTCATTGTCATTAGTTTCTATGTATTTTTTAACTTCTTTTATTTATTTATTTATTTTTGAATCAATTCATTTTTTTTTAAATAACATGTTGTTTAATCTCCACATATATGTGTTTATTTGTTTTTTGTGGGTTTTTTGTTTTGTTTTGTTTTTGCAGTTCATCTCCAATTTCAAAGCTTTGTGGTCTGAGAATATACTTGGTATGATTTTAGTCTTCTTAAATTTGCTGTGACTAGTTTTGTGACTTAGCATATGGTGTATCCTTGAGAATGTTTCATGTGCACCAGAAAAGAATGTATAGAACTGTGTTGGAGAATGAAGTATCTTGTAAATGTCAATTATGTCCAATTGCTGTGATATATCATTTAAAGCTGCTATTTCTTTATTTACTTTATGTTTGGATGATCTGTCCATGGCTGTCAAGGGGGTATTTAGGTCTACTATAATTGTGTTTTTGTCAGTTTCTCCCTTTAAACTTGTTAGTATCTGCCTTGTAAATTTTGGTGCTTTCTGATTGGGGGCATATTTAGTAATGAGTGTCATATCTTTTTGTATTGTCTATTTTATCATTATGAAATGTCCATCTTTGTTTACTGTTACCTTTATTATTCTGAAATCTGTTTTGTCAGATATAAGTATGGCTACTCCTGCTTTTCCCTGGATGCCATTTGTGTAGAGTATTGTTCTCTACCCTTTCACTTTGAGTCTGTGTTTATCCTCATGGCAGAGGTAATATCTCTTGGAGACAGCGTATGGATGGGTTTTGTTTTTTAATCCAGTCTGCTACTTTGTGCCTTTTTATTGGTGAGCTCAGCCCATTTATATTTTGAGTGATGATTTATAAATGAGGATTTCCTATTGCCATCTTCTGTTTTCTGGTAGCTCAGTGTCTTGGTTTCTTCCTTGTTTTTTCTCATTGTCAGTTTTTTTAGTCTGATGGCATTCATTCTGAGTTGTTTTTGCTTTTGTTTGTTGGTTTTTTTGAGTAGTTGATATGAGGTTTTGGGATTAAAAAGTTTCATATATGTATTGGTTCCTTTTCTTTTTTTAAAAAATCTATTTTATTGTTTTTGACAGAGACAGAGAGAGACAGAGACAGAGAAAAGGGGGAGGGCCCAGAGCAGTCTCCATAGTCATACATCATCAGTTTTTGACTTGGTTTCGTTCCACACAGGTGAGCGGGGCCACATAGGACGGGAACTGGGCTGTGGGCCTCCTGCATGGGAGGTGCACCTCCTTGAGCCAGGGGCTGAACTCGGGGGCGAGAACCTAACTGGGGGCCCCAGTTCAGCATATGGGTCCATATAGGCCAGGGCCGGGATTCGATCCATGGTCCCCAGGGTTGCAAAGCAAGCATTTAACCCACTGAGCCATTCCAGCTTCCTCAGTTCCTTTTCTTAATCATGTTTCTTATCTCCATTCTCTTTTGGAAATTTAAACATTTACTTCCTTTCCTTCTATGTTTTTGTTGTCCCAACTTTCCTCTATTTATTTTGACATTTTGTTTCATGTCGAATAGTCCCCTTCAGTATTTCCTGAAATGCAGGTCTTGTGCTGGAGAATTCCTTCAGCTTCTGTCTACCTGAAAAGTTTTTATTCCTTCTTCATATCTAAAGGATAACTTTGCTGGATAAATTATTCTTGGCTCATAATTTTTCTCTTTCAATATTTTGAATATTTAATTCTACCCCCTCCTGGCTTAAAAAATTTCTGCTGAGAAGTCTGAGGACAACCTGATGGGCTTTCCTTTATAGGTTATGATCCTGTTTTCCCCAGCTGCCTTGAGAATTCTCTCCTTGTCTCTGATCTTTGACATTTTCAGTATAGTGTACCTTGGAGAAGGTCTGCTAGAAATCAGGTAATTAAGGGTCCTGCTTTCTTCTTGAATATGGGGTTCCAGTTCATTCCATAGGTTTGGACAGTTCTTATTCACTATTTGCTTGAGTAAGCTTTCTGTGGATTTCTGCTCTGCCCCTTATAGTATTCTTGCTGTTCTTATGTTGTACTTTCTAATGGTGTCCAATATTTCTTGTATAGTTCTTTTATTTCTTTTGACTCTTAAATCTCTCTTCTTCTTTCTGTGACATTTCCATATTTCTATCTTCTGCATCATTAATTCCTACATCTGGTAGGCCTTGCTTTCTATGCTAGCCACTTCATTTTTCATTTATTTTATTGTGCTGCTTATCTCCACAATTTCTATTTGTTTCCTTTTCATAGTTTCAATTTCTTTATTAAAGTATTCTTTTGGTGGGAGCTGGGATGGCTCAGCAGGTCAAGTGCTCACTTTGCAGCCCCAGAGACAGAGGATCAAATCCTGAGATCGGCCCATGCAGACCCATATGCAGAACTGGGGTGTGCTTCCCATGCAGGAGGCCCCCAGTTTGCTTCTTGCTCTCCCCTCCCAACCTCGATTCAGCCCCTGGCTCAAGGGGGCATGCCTCCTATGCAGAAGGCCCCCTGTCCGGTTGCCACCCTGTGCAGTCTCTGCCCACCTGTGTGGAATGAAACCATGTCAAAAACTGATGAAAACTGATGATGTACTGTGTGAAAAACTATGGAGACTGCTCTGGGCTCGCTCTCTCTTCTCTCTGTCTTTCTCTGTCCATGTGTCTCTCTCTGTAAAAAAAAAAATTACATCTTAAAAAAAAAAATCTTAAATAAAAAAGTATTCTTTTTGTTCACAGATTTCCTTTCTGAGATCATTTATCTCCCTCTTTGTGCTCTGCCAATTTTCCTTGATCTCTCTGAGTTTCTTCAGTATTGTAGTCTTGAATTCTGTGTCATTTAGCTCATATGTTTCCATATCATTCAGTTCCTTTTCTAAAGATTTTTCATTTTCTTTCTGAGCAGTTTTGTTCACTATGGTATTCATTGCTGTTGGGAGTGTTTCTCTTCCTTGGCGTAAGGACTTTTCCCCTGGTAGATATGAAGAGCTCTTTCTTTCACTTCCCTGTTGGTGTAACTGCAGCATCTTACAATATTTTCTCTTGGTTACTTGGCGTTCTCACACTCAGAGATTTCCTGAAACCAGCAGAGGTGGGCTGCTATCCTTTAACCCAGTTGCCTCAGTCTCAGTGCACCTCTTCTTGGGAGGACATGACGAGCAATGGTATTTTATGCCTCTGACATCCCAATGCAGGCAGAGGCTGTCACACCTGTGTGTAGCAGTATCCTTGTGCCCCTCTGCTGGTTTCAGCTAGAAGGGTGGAGGCAGTGTTTGTTGGAAAAGGCACAGGTCTGTTTGTGGAACAGGGGAATGGTGGTTTCCCAGAGGTAGCTGACTAGATGCAGGCACTAGGTGGAGTTGGAGGGAAATGAGCTTTGGGAGAGAGTTAGGGAAAGCTTGGGAGTTAGGGAAAGCTGCCAGGCTCCATGACCATGGTTTTTGACTGGTGGTAGGAGCAGTGTGGTTATAATTGTTGTGTGTCCCAAAGTCACTCATTGCCCTGGGTACTGTGCTCAGTTGTAACACAAGCCTATAGCTCCATCAGGAGTGTGGAGGGACAGGGCATGAGCACATCATTGGCTCTTTTTCCCTTTTCCCAAGCCTATGCTTTGCCCAGGACTGTTTTTCTCTGGTCAGAGTTTCCACAGCTGCTGACTTGCAACTTCAGCTCACCCAAGACTGCCCTGAGGCTAGGTCAGCACTGCTGAGCCTCTTGGTTCCTATCTCCAAACTCAACCAGGTCCACAAACACATGTTGCAGATATAGCTCTAGCCCAGAGCCTTGTAAGGCCCCCCTATTCAGGCTCTAATTTGACCAGGGAAGTCCTCAAGTCCTAAGTTGCCCAGGGCAGTTCTGTACTCATCGGCTTGGGCCCTAACTCATTGAAGGTCGCGCCCACTTCAGTCACCCATGACTCTTTACCTTGTCAGCTCTCAGTTTCTAACCTGCCCAGGGTCACGCTGCATTTCTACCCATGATCCCAGTCTCCCAGTTCACTCCCTCTTTTGCTAGGCTCCCCTTCCCTTCTGTGCTGCTTGCCTCCCTTTCTCTGACCTCTAGATATTTTCTTGTGATGAGTGGGTCTCTCAGGTGAGGCTATGCATAGCTCAGGGATTTGCTTAAAATTTAGTTTTCTGTTTGTTGTTCTTTCCAGGAGAGGTTCCAGGGATCTCCTCTCAAACCGTGACCCTGATGATGTCCTCTCAACAGAAGATGTTATTACTTTCACTATGTCTGACCAATATTAATGATTGGAATTCAAGAACAAGGATATGGAATTCCCGAGAATTCTCAGGAATTCTCAAATTTCTGTTATTCTGTAATTTTCATAAAACTGTACCTACATGTTTTTGAAAACTAGGGAGTGCTGAGATAGCTCAATAGGTTGAGCACTTGCCTTGCAACTATGAGGTTTGGGGATCAAACCCCAGCCCCGGCCCATGCAAACACATATGCTGAACTGCAGCGCAAATGGTAACCACTGAGATGGTGGCAAAGTTCTCACCTCCCATGTGGGTGGCCCCCAGTTTGTTTTCCACCTTGCATGGACCCACATCTACCTGTGTTGGATGAAACTATGTCACAACTAATGGAGTGAAACAATGGAGACTACTCTGGGCCTTACCCCCCTTCTCTGTCCCCTCTCTCTCACCTTCTCTCAAATAGTAAAATAAACCTTCAAAAAAGAAAAAAGGAAAATAATAAGAACATAATAATAAGCACAGAATCATTTTTCTGTAATAGTATTATGTGAAGCGTTTCCATGGTATCTATATGAACACACAGAATACCATGGAAACTTTTCATATATACAGTGTTCCCTCGTCACTTCGCGCTTCATGTTTTGCGGCTTCAATGCTTCGCGGGTTTTTCCAAAATATTCATCAAAAAATAAAAATGAAAAAATACAACCATGTCGGCAGCCACATGGCGGAAAGGAGCGTTGTTTCATGTTGATGCGCGAGAGAGAAGGATCCCTGCATGTCAAACAAAGAGATGAGTTGACTCAGAGTCCATCCCACGGGCTCTCATAAAGGCGCGTGATGGGTTTCCGGTGCGACATCGACCAATGAGAGTACGAGTGGGTTTATCCCTGTGAGTTGATTGTCTGCACATCATCGCAGCCTCCCCTAGCATCTTCTCTTGTTGTATCTCGCCAGTCTTGTCCATGATGTTGACTGTCTCGCATACTGTATTTTAGTGTTGTGTTGGTGATAACTTGTTTTGTTTAAGCGATAACTTTTTTTATTAATTAAGCCCTTATAATGCCACCTAAGCGCTGTGCCCCTGAGAAAGCTTCCTCCGGGGCGTCCAAGAGGAAGAAGATGATGACCATCAGCGAAAAAGAGAAACTTTTAGATATGATCAAAGAGGGCAGAAGTTATGCATCTGTGGCACGCCATAATGGGTTGAATGAATCTACAGTGCGGTCCATCAAGAAAGAGGAACCAAACATCCGCAAAACTGCTTCAATAACATTCAATAAAGGAGCGAAACGTGTGGTAACTCCGCGTAATAACAGAATTGTGAAAATGGAAGCTGCACTGGCATTGTGGATTGCTGATGGCAGGAAAAAGACAATGAGTTTGGACACTAATATGATCAGGACAAAGGCCAAAGCTCTCTACGACCAAATCTTGCCCGATGACGACAATGAAGAGGCTGAAGAAGGTGCTGACGAACCTCAAGCCAGTACTAGCGCTGCCAGGAGTGATTCGCCTCCTTGAGGACGAGGCTTTTCAGCCAGCAAAGGCTGGTTCGAAACATTTCAAAAAAGATACAGCCTCAGAAATGTGCTTCTGTATGGTGAGGCTTCCTCTGCTGACAATGATGCTGCTTGTCGTTACATGGAGGAAAAGTTTCCTAACCTCATCAGTGAGGGAGGCTACCTCCCTGAACAAGTTTTTAACATGGATGAAACAGGCCTTTTTTGGAAGAGGATGCCTTCACGTACATTCCTCTTCAAGGACGAAGTGAAGAGGCCAGGCTTCAAGGCTCACAAAGACCGTGTGACTGTCATCATGGCTG